>DWMY01001910.1:0-13101 GCA_018249775.1 Heliconius hecalesia formosus
TTGATCGTATTGGTCGATTCATTTCTTTATTTATGGTTATTGAAAGCTCTTTGAACACAGCTTTTTATTTCACCTGCAACAGTGAAATATGTTCATTTACTAATAATAAAAATAAGTTTTGTTTTTCAATGTAGTACGCTTACATTTAGTGTAATATATTATTACTCATATCTTGTTCTTTATTTTGTCTTATATAATAATATCTATTAATAAAGTAAACTTGTAAAGGCGGTAGTGGCGTAGCGGCATAGCAGTTGATAGTAAACGCGACTGCTGTAGGTTCCATTTCTACTTGGGGAATGAAATACATAATTACTTTACCCCGCTCTGGTAACAAGAAGGTTATGTATGATACATGACCCATTCAGGTACAATTACATCGAGATAATTTACGTGGTAGGATAGTTAGCTTTAGGCATCGATAAATGGATTATTTAACACAAAAAAAAACTATCAATTCGAACCAGTACTTTTTGAGATTATGGCGTTCAATCACACGAAGTCTTTATCTTTACAATAGTATTATAGCTATATATATACATATATGGATGATTTTCTATTTGTACATAGCCTAATACACATGTAGGTTAAGTTCATTTATTTAATAAGGGCAAGTGAACAGTTACTAGTTGAGGAAAGTTGCTCTAAAGATGCAACACAGTAACATTTTTTATTAATGAATAAATAACTTTATGTACAATACTCCGTATCTATGTCGTTTATTTTAGTGGCATATCATTTTATTTTCTGTATTTCGGAGTAAATCTATTTTTTTTTTTATTTTATATTTTTCACATTTTTACTATTTGTTAGCTTCATATTTTATCCTGCATATATAACGATAAGGCGGAGGGACTTTAATGTTTGTACATTACATTTTTATGTTAAGTGGAGGAACTCAACACCTTGTTTTGTTTACCTAAACAGAGGTAAATGAAAATAATTCACTTCCCTTTAGCCGGTACTGAGCCCGATATTGTCACGTTTAAATTTCAATATCATTGGTTATAAGTACGCAGGTGTTTTGTGAGGAAAGTTGGTATACATAAAAGCTCTACCTTGCGACACAGTGGCGCTACTATTGTAGAGTTTGTATTGTAGTACAAACTAAACTTTGCCAAATTTGTGTCGTTTCTGCCATATGAGCCGTCGTTTGTTGGCTACTTGGTTCTATTGATAATAAGAAAAAAATATTTAGGTTTATTCTTTAAAAAAATATTAATGTCTGTTAAATAAGTTTACTTACGGACGATGATTTTACTATCAAATTAAAATTAGCTTCACGCTGTATCCCGCATACAGCAGGGTAGGCAGAGGGAACCTAGTGTTAAGACACTCCGTTCTCCACTTTCTGCCGAATTTTGGAGGCATTGCGTGTTGAGTGGCAGAACTCAACGCCGCGCTTTACCTCAACACCAGAGCGAAGAAATGGAAATATAAATTTAAGTAAATATTTCATCTCCTCGAGTGGGGATCGAACCCACAACCAGTAGATTACAGTCACACCCTGTGCCACTGCGCCACCACTGGCCTCGATTTTGATTTTACTATCACTGAATTATTATCATTTTGTATTACACAGAGAAGGAAACGGATGTTTTTGTATCCTAGTTATAGTAAGTAGTATTTTGGATAATTTTGCGAAATTTCAGCGTTTTACGCCGCATAGTTGCTTACTTCCAATAACTGTTAGTGACTCAGCAACCGAAGAGTTTTGATAAAAATTATATAGAATTGAAATTCTATTTTATTTCAATCATTTCCAGAGTAAAAATTAGATAAATGATTCCTCATTCCGCCGCCGGCTCTCGCGAGGACAATAATTTAATCAAGTATTGGATTTCTTCAGTGAACTCTGCGTTATGTCGGTACGACTTATTGATCTCTGTCTTATATTCTAATTGATCTAAAGAAAGAAGAAAAAATATGTCCATTAAATCACTTGGTTGCAAATTGACACGTTGTAACATATTGAGGTTGTTCCGCCAATTAACTGTCTTGCAATTGGGCAGGATGTGGGGCACGGAGTGACGTAATACTGTTTTTTCTGCCCACCTCGGTCACTCTGGATTAATGTTTGAGGTTAAAAAAAACGTTAAAGTACACAACAAACAGCGCATGTATCTATAAATGGTTTTAACGATATACAGAGTGTTTGAAGTGCGAGACCTTTTCAACGAATTCTGAAACTGAAATAGAAAGCTAAAATAGAATTTTCCATATACAGTATTTTAAATATAGTTTTTTTTTATTATTTTCATGTTTATTTGAAACTATACTTTTTGTTGTATGATTAAAATAAATTAATATATAATATACATAAAACACATAATTGTATAAATTAGAGGCCGGTCGTGGCGCAGAGGCACAAAGTGTGACTGTATAATAGACTGGTTGTGAGTTTGATCCCCACTCGAGGAAGTGAAATATTAAGTCTGGAGCGTATTTGGACTAGCTGTTTTACTACTCTGCTATGTTAGAAAAGCGTGAATCTCTTAATTAATATTCCCTCGCATGGGAATTGAAGTCACAATAATCTCACTTATATCCAGACACTTAATAACTGAGTCACAATGGTTAAAATATAAATATAGACTAAGAATAATAGCAACATGTCCGCAATACTCGGCTCGTGCGCCACGCCTCGTCTCTTAAAATATATCTTTTGACGGCGTCTGAAAATAACTACGTACAATTAAGTTGCCGCCTTATTATGAGCTGTCTTAATGGTTTTAATAATATATTGTTAGAAATTTTAACAGTTTCCTATGTTATTTGTTAGTAAGCGATTAGTATTGTTGGCGTTTTCAAGTCGTGAAAGTTCTCGTGACTCGGAGGAATGATTCACCCTCGCTTTGGTAATGAAACAATGCGCGCTGTTGGGTTTGCTCGTCTCAAAAATTTTGGCGTTGCGTGGAAACCGGAGTGTCTTAATACTATATAAGAATACCAGACAAGCGTGAGTCGGGCTCGGCCACCGAAGATTCCATACAAACATTGGAGGTATCGAGCTTTTTCTGAAATTCAGGGTTACTCTAGTCAGAGCCCTTTCATCTGATACCTAACTTGAACTAGCGGCTTTAATATCAAAATTAGCTCCCCTCTTAATGCTTTATAGTGTCGAAATACGCGCTGTAGATCTGAGATAAAGGTTCTTGACAGACAGACAGGCGGACAATAAAGTGATCTTATAAGGGTTCCTTTTTTCTTTAAAAGGTACGGAACCCTAAAACACAATTAACTCAACCCTCTGAGTTGGAATCGAACCCCCAACCGTCACATTACGCTACGACGGCCTCTGAATAGGAATATATGTACATATGTCTTTTCGTATGTATGTAATGTGTATGGCATTTAGACGCGAACAATGAAACTATTTTTGTTCGTGATTCCGGACACGCTTGTTTACACTCACTCAGCGGGTTATGTCTTTCAAAATGTTTAACAAGTTTTTAATTATAAACATTCTTATTGACGTTTGTAATAAATAATGATGTATTCCGCATGTAACAGAGACAGGAGAGCCTAGCCTAGTGCTAAGATACTTCGTTCCCCATATTGCGTATTTAGTGGCGGAACTTAACGCAGCGATTTCCCTTGTTAAAATTAATTTTCCCAACTGGGAATCGAACCCACAATCATCGCTTTTCGTGCAGACGCTGGCGCCGCTGCGTCGCAACGGCTTTAAATTATAGTTTTGAGAGTAATATTTTATAATATATATTCACGTTTATAAGAGAATGGCTATTTAGGTTTCGTCAATTAAATGTGATTTCAAGTAAACCTTAAAACAAAAATATATGAAAGAATTTCAAAGTACAAAAAAAAATGCGAACTTATATCCCGCAGCAAGGCAGGGGGAGGGAACATGGGAACCTAGGACACTCCGTTCTCTATTAAAATACTTCCGTTCCTTACTTTCCGCAAAATTCTTGTGGTATTGCGAGTTGAGTGGCGGAACTCAACGCTCTGCGCCTGCTTGCCTCGCTACCAAAGCGAGGAAATGTAAATAGTAAATATTTTAATTTCCTCGAGTGGGAATCGACCCCCCAACCGTCGCGCTTACAGTCACAAGCTTGTGCCACTGAGCACAATCTTGCTGAAGCTCAAGCTGAAAAATTTCTAATATTATAATAAAAGAGTGTTCGTTTAATAATAAGTTCTTATTCAGAAAAGCTGTAGAAGCTTTTATCACGAGAAGTATTTAAATAAAGAAGATATACAATAACCGACACTATCGAAACCCAGTTGCAAAATGTTTGATTAAAATGATATTTTTAAGTTAAGTGCTTATATTTATAACTTACCACAGACCCAACTGCCAACGGCCTAGCCGCTTAAATTTATTGTTATATTATAGCGAAATCATACAAAATCTTTACATAAATTGTAGCCTGTGTGCTATTTTTTTGTTTAATGGTTTCTGTGTGAAAGTGGAACAAACATCCATCCTCACAAACATTTAGATGTATAATATTAAATTATATATTATTTAGTAGGATTACTTGGATTATGTACTTTTGAAGTCATTGCAGCGTAGTGTGTGGTTTTGGCTTCACGCTTTATCTCGTAGACAAAAGGGTAGGCAGAGGAAACCTAGGTACCCAGTGTTAAGATACCCCGAGGTGTTTTTATATTTACAATATCCCAAACCGAAGAGCGCGGCGTTAAGTTCCGCCACTTGACAACGTACTGTACTAATAATATACTGGATTCTCTTTGTCCTGCTACGGGGTAAGAAATATGAAGCTGCAAAATGTATTTTCAACGTGGACAGATAAAATACAATTAAATAAAATAACCTTTTTTAAAACTAGCTTGTTTTTAAAAAAAGGTATTTTTTTCATAGTGTATTGTTTTTTATTTGATATATATAGTTGATTGTACAAAAATTTGTAATACGCCATTTTGTTGCGGCTTAAAAAGAACATTAGTTATATGTAATTTCATTATCATCAGAACTGAAGTCGTACTCCAAATTACAGCTCAATCGGACACTGGGAAGTAACTCAAATTGGGCTTGTATGATTTCACATACACTAACACACACACACACACATACTTACACAGCAAGTTAAATAATACCTTGCAGAGAAGAGAACAGTGTAACTTAAACTAGAACCTAGTTTAGGTTACATTGTTTTCTACTTTTGTTTTATAAATATCTTTGAAATTTAAGAAAGATCATATCATTTTATGAAAATTGAAATATGATAATATAATTGTATATTTATTAAGCAATAGCAGGCTAGGCAGATAGAAAGTAATGACACGTCGTGCTTTCTATACCAAAGCGACGTAAAGAAAATAATTTATTCTCCTGAGTGCGAAACGAACAAATTACTACCGCCTTTACGCTTAAACCCTGTCCTACTGCACCAAGCGTCTATAATAAACTCTACAACATATTATTGATCATAACCAAAATCAATGAGCTATAAACGAATTTACGGAAAGCCACATCTCTTTGATATATCCGCATTACAGACAGCGCCGTTCTCAAGACCATGGAAAATTCCTTCGAACATCATAATTTGGCTACACTTTGCTTGAAGAATTTGGTATAGCAATTTATTTAAGTAATATCAGTGTAAATAATATTAATAAAGTGGGTTCGATTCCGGCTCGTGGAAATGAATGATTGAATAATTTCATTTCCTCGCTCTGGTAACAAGTCAGAACCGCCGCTCTCAGTTCCGCCACTCAACACTGAATGTATCTAAATTTTTCGGAAACTGGAGAACAGAGTGTCTTAGTGAAAGATGTAAATATGAATTTGTTAACTATTCACGTCAATAAATTATTTTTCATTTTTGTTACCTAATCATATAATTTTACGTACTTCATAAACCCGTAAATGTTAAAATAAAAAAAAAATATACAAATCGCAGAGAAAACAGAAAGAATTATCACTATTTTTTAATATGAAAGTATTTTTGAATATTATAGTAAAATATTTTCTACTTTAAATCGCTTTCATTTAAAACTTCCCCTCGTTTCTCGTTTAGGTTTAACTAGCTAAGGTTTTAATCGCAGTTAAACTGTTACAAACAGGATTACCACTAAACGGGCGGTGGCTTCAGTCAAAAATACCAGTTATAGGCCAGTAGTGAATGTAACGATGTGGACGTATGAGATTGTTTGCGTGAAAATAAGTTCAGATACGTAACATTTTTCAAACTCAAAGTTCATTTTATTATCAATTAAAATAAAGAAATTAAGAGAAATTATTTTAAGTGAGAATTAGAATAACAATTTTTTTTATATGAAATACATCCCTCTTGTTTTTAACATATTACGATATACGTCTAGGGGGATCTGGTCGGCATATTTTGATTACGTATGAGGTCTTAAAATTCTGTAGCATTTAAATTACTGTCAATAAAAACTGGCCCTAGTATTTTATTTCGATGAATACCAGCCCCCACAAATTAAAATAATATCCATGTTAGTTAGAATGTGGATATTTCGGCATTTTCGACAGCGTTATGGCTAAATATCGTACGTAGCAGTTCTTAAACCGAAGTCGTTGTCAATCAGGTAGGTAGGATAGCCAAGTAATGAGAGAAGCAGCACTATTAAAGACCGAATAATGCACCAGAGTCATAAGAAAATAAGTTAACCGATACAAACAACACAATATTCAACAACAACACTTTAAATCTTTTGACATCAACAACAAACAAACAGTCACTGACAAAATCACTGTCACTGACAACTTGTCAGTGTGGCAATTGCAAAAACTTTTAAATAATTTACAATAAATATGTTATTTTTATGTTTTATTTGAATTTAAAAGCCTAATATATAAATTATAAAATTATTTTCATGTTTATAAAAATATTTACGTATTTTACCGCAAATTCCGAATACTAGTTTTCATTACAGATTTAAATTTGAATAATTACGTTTATAGTAATAATAAATACAATGAATAATAATAAAATATTCATTTGGAATCTGTTGACACTACTTATTACTTAAAAAGTTACTATTACAAGTCAAGTCAGTAATTTTTTATTGTCTTTTTTCACATAATAGCTATAAATAATGATGTAATTGTAACAAACAATAATTTATCCTTCAAAACAATTTTATAAACAGAGATATTAAATAATTCAAGTTGTCAATTGTCAATACTTATTTATTCCGTATTGAGTTTTCGTAGGTTCCCGTGTAACATTATAAGACTCGTTTCTATATAATTTTTATACGATTTTGTATCAAGCCAGCCAGGCGTGTTGCTAGCAACATAAATAAGTTGTAACAAGCGTATAAAAAATTCGACGTAGCTTGATGAGAACTTATGGCTCAGTGGTCAGAGCGCCTGGTCGGTTTCCAGGAGGCGCGGCTTTGAGTCCCGCTACGTTCAAATTTTTATACGTTATTCTAAATAAGTATTTTTCTCTCCTAAGTGTGGATTAACACTATAAAAATGTTAAAAATAATTAAATAAATGTAAATAATAATAAAAATCTTAATAAAAAAAATAAAAGTATGTTCGAATGTTGAAGTATTTTAATTAATGGCAGTACCATGTACTATGAAGTAATACAACGATTTTTAATTATCTATTTTTAATTACCTGTGACTGTAATGTGTAAACAGATCATTACTTCACGGCGCGGCTGTCTTGTTGTTTATTTTATTTTGACGTCTTTAGATTTTGAGTGATGATTAAGTATTTTAAATTATTTGGACGTCGTTTAATATTAATTTTATCATTGTGACGAATATGGCATATGTGATTCTTGCCGAATTGACGAATATGTGATTCTTGAGTATTTCTCTTAAATGTGAAACTACCTGTGTGTGTATAGTGTAGTAAAAGGAAAATGCGACAACGACGATGTAACGAATGTTAAATGTATCTATCGTAGTTCAATATCGTTTTGTGTGTTAAAAACTTTTGAATATTATTTTGTGGGTGGTTTAATAAACATGCATTATTTCGAAATAATTTCATTACAAAAGGAGATATAATAAATTGCCTTAAAGTAGGATTTTATTAAACAATTTTAATAAGAGCTTTGAACGTTGTTTAGATTTATAAAAAAATAGGTAATTGCGTGAAAAAGAACGAGAAATATCGTTCTTTCTCGTTCCGTTATGTGTTGTATGAATGAAAAGTAGAAGATCGGCAACGCTTAGTAGTATTTTAGTAGTATTTTTTTACTAGTATGTGTATGTGTGCGTCACACGAAATAAAAGTTTGAATAAAAATCGTGAAAAGAAAAAAAAATGCTACGTCTAAACTGTTGAGTTATTTTGATTAATTTCTTTAGCTTTTCTCTCTGGGTTTGAAATATTTTAACAGTTGACGGTCGGACGGACTTACATCATGCTACAAAATTAGAACATTATATCTAAGCTATAACAAATAAGAGTCCAGTCGTGACGCAGCGGCATGAAGTGTGAATATAAAACCGACTGGTTGTGGGTTCGATCCCCACTCGAGGAGATGAAATATTTACTTATATTTATTAATTTATATTTCCATTTCTCTGGTGTCGAGGTTAAGCGCGTGTCTTAACACTAGGTTCCCTCTGCCTACCCTGCTGTGTACGGGACACAGCGTGAAGCTAACAAAAAACAAATAAGACTTACTTGAGGCCAGTTGTGGCGGAGTGGCATAAACATAACAGGAATTGCATAAACGTGGCATAAACTCGAGGAAATGAAGTATTTTATATATTTTCGTTTCCCCGCTCTGGTTACGAGTTCATTGTCTTCAAAATACAGCGAAATCTGGGAAACGGAAGTGTCTTAACGGGAGTGATTTGATATTAGGCTCTTAGGTACGCTCTTCCTAACTTGTTAGGTGCAGGACGTCAAGTATGACCTAAATTTACCATTATCGTGATAAGTTAAGCATCTCTTAACTGATACTTTACGCACGGGAACTAAACATAATTTCTTAAACATTTTGTCTCTGGTTTTTAACTTATGACGTAATAATAAATTTGTTACTTGTATTATAACTATAAAACAATTTAATTTTGAGGCCGTTGTAGCACAGGAGCATATTATGTGAGTGTAAACGCGACTGCTGTGGGTTTGATTCCTATTGGTGAGAATTAATTATTTTCATTTCCTCGTTCCAGCGATAAGAAAAAAATCCGCTTTGATTACCGTCCCTCTGCCTACCTGTCATGAACATTAAGCCGAAAATTGGGAACGGAGTGTCTTAGCACTAGGTCCCCCCAGCCTACCTTGTTTATCCGGGATACAGCGTGAAGCTTAAATAAAAGCTTTAAGTTTTAACGCAATCAAAATAGTCACCCCGTTCCACAATCGAACCCGTAATACACCTTACGTAAACAAAAGTAGAGTTAATTAAGCAATAGTATTAAACTCCCAACTATCCTCTATTAGAGCAATAACAATATTTATTGAAGCGTAACAAAACTGACGCTGGTCTAGGAGAGCTATCGATAGATTGATGGCTTGTTCCGCTCTGGCTTCCCATTGAGTGTATTAGTGTTTCTGACTAAGCCAAATTTGGAAATTCGATACTGAATCTAGTGATCTGAAATGGTAAATTTATTGATTATTTCAAAAAAAATTCTTTGAAAGGGAATCGAACCATCGTAATTTACATGTTAATATTCGAGAATATTATTCTCATTTAATATAATGATAACTATGTACAATTACGTTAAATATTTCGGATCAAAATTGTATTTAAAATATTATTATGAAATATCATACAATTTAATACTTCAATTATTAAAGAGAAAATGTGAATTTTTATATTTCAGGGTGATTTTTTTATAATAGATAAAGCGTGAGGCTTCTTAATAAATCTTATATTTGAACATATGAGATATATATTAGGCTTATTTTGAAAGAAATAAAATGTTTAATTAAGGAACAGAAAGAACTTAAAGTTAAGAACTGCAAAAAACCTCACTTTAAAAATGTAAACCAAGAAAATATCTTTAGGTTTCATTTAAAATCGCTTTAGCCACAGGTGTTTGGACATACGAATATGTATGCAGTCGAAAAATAAACGTTGAAAGTATTGGAAGCCGAACGGAACATGCCATCAATCAATCGGAAGTGCTTTTAACGGGCTGGCAGGTAGGCTGTGGGCGCCGTCACCGTCGACTGGGTAGGGTAGTATGGGCAAACTATTGTATGGATTTGATTTTTGTTGAGTTAATTGGAGTTAACATACCATTTTGGAAAGTTCTGGGTAAATTTTTGGGGTTCAGTAGCTCCAAAAATAGAATCTTTATAGGATCACTTTGTTTTAGTCACAGATCTCCGTTTGGCCGTCTATCAAATCATTTATTTAAGCTAATCTTGAGGTCAGTGTAAAACTGAAAATATCAAAAATATTCAAATATTCAAGCCATAAAAATATTCAATAGTTAATATTAAATTTTCAAGTCTACGAAGCACCGGAGAATAAAATCAAACTTCTAAGTCAACGCAACGCGACTATGAATGGGACAAAGTGAGAATATCAGAGAATCATTACAAATCATTACAATTTGTAGTTCATTTCACACAAAATGAGTGAATAATAATGCAAATTTAAGTGCGAAGTAGGGTAGTTCCTATGGACTTACAATTATGACATTTTGCAAGATGTAGTGAATTGGCTTTAGCTTTAAATTTGTATGATGATAAAAACTCCGAAATATCAAGACAAAGATCTGGATCGAAGTTTACGGGAGAAAAACTGCACTTGCCTTGCACGCGTACTTACCGTCTACCTAAACACCGTATAGTTGAATATTTTTCGTTAAATACAACAAGTTCTGTGAGCAAATTCAAATTAAAACATAAAAACTTAATAAGGCCGTCATGCAGCCGCAGTGGTACAAGCGCGTGACTTTAAACATGACGGTTGTGAGTTCGATCCTCACTCGATGAAATTAAATATTTATTTCTTCGCTCCGATGTCGAGGCAAAACGCGGTGTTGCGTTCCGCCGCTCCCAATGCTTCCAGAATTCGGCGGGATGAAAAAAACTTAAATTACTGTACCTGTACCTATGTATATCTATACATATAAATAAAATTTAAGGGTCTGTCTTGATATCAACATAACTGTTTTTTCAAGTGCAAATAGTTATTTACACGATACCAAAACACAAACAAATTTAAAATTTTTGTCTGTCTCTCTGTTTATCTGGGCTAATCTCCGGACTAGCTGAACCGATTATAATGGGACTAACACTGAAAGATAGAAGAGGTTGTGGAGGAACATAAAGGCACAACATATTTTGATATAATAAAAAAGTTATATCACATAATTATTTGTATAATGATAGAAAAAATTTGAGATCGTATGATTATTAAATAGACCGATATTTAGGATTCTCCGTCTCATCTGTAGACCTACAGTTAGAAAAAAAATATTACAAACTTATATTTGTAGTTCATTTCATATTAAGTAAAAAATATCCCCAAACTCAAATTTCTTAGCTTTATTCGCTGCATCATCAAAATCTTTAAGGTATTTCCAATCACAATCCTGAAATTGGTACAGAGCCCTCTGTAGGCGAGTCCGACTCGAACTTTATCGACTTTTTCTTAAATACACTTAAATAAAAATTCGTATATTCCAAGCGGACGTAGCCGCACGGGGGCCGCATTTAATAAAAGTTCATACGCTCGGAAACTTAAGTTTATAGTTCTACTTTCGATTACTTACAACCCTAAAATTAGTACAGAACCCTAAGTGAGCGAGACTGACTTGTACATGATCTTTTTAAGAATAAAAATATTTATCTTAATAGAAAGTGAACCCGCACTTGTTAGATATGCAAAGATCCTTGGTATATTGATAAAGGTCTTAATCTTTTAATTCTCAATTTTTTTTTCATTTCTCAGCTCTAGCAAGGCAGGCCGCGCTGTTGAATTCCACCTCTCGAGACCTAATGTCTCGAATTCAGGCGGAATGATGAAGATGGAGTGTCGTGCCATTAGGAAATTTTTGACTTCCTGGCTATAAGAGTAAAAGCGTAATGAGCACAACTTTTTTTGTACAACATACAGACTAATGCTTAGCAGAATAATATGGTAAATTTATTTACCATTTGTATTTGAAGTACAAAAATACTTTTCCCCACTCTACTTCTAAAGAGTGTCTGACCAACTTTTCAATGTCAAAACAACACATATAACATATACTATATACATGTTTTGTTAAAAGAAAGAATAATTAAAAAGTAAATATGAGTGAGGAAAAACATACATTTTTAGCGGAGGTCAGGGCTGTTCACTACTTGACTCTGCTGTTCAAGATATTTGTGTTTCAAAACATATATGCATACTTCTACTACTTCTAGAAGTAACATATTAGACAAAATAAAAATATTCCATAACCGTCTGGCACTTTTGTAGCTTTTGTGATTGTGGGTTTTTTTTTACTTTTTTATTATAAAGTGTATACTAGTTCGCAACTTTTATTGCGTGGACTTAAAAATGTAAAATGGATTGAAAAATTTCAATGTTCCCCGTACTTCGAGCAATCTCGAGAAATTCTCTAGAAGTGTCCTACACTCCCTAATACACCAACGAGTATATACCAAATTTTAACGTTCTTAGTACAATACTTTCGTCTGTACGTTGTCAGAAGAGTCTTATATAGAAAGATATTGTTGAGTCGCGCATTTTACCAGACCTAAACGTACAAGCCTATAGTTTATCTGTAAATTCCTCTAAGCGGTGATTGAAATCATAGTCATTTCTTATAAACATACAATTCCATATTATATGGTAATTATACATACTTATACACGTACATTATTTTTCGCTTTAATTTCATTTGAAATATATTTTTCAATGTGAGTATCTAAATTTCTGAAATTTTGAGATAAGTCACTTTGTTCCAATTCTTAGAACTATGTGTAACTAATAAAACTGGGTGTACTTACGTACTTCTGCATACAATGACAAATTCAAATATATGCAACTTTTGGCTTATTATTACTTAACCTGCATAGTAATCTAGCTGCTGAACTAAGAAGCTAAACATACATTACAATGTAGGTCATGTGAAATTTTAGAAGATATCCTGTTCGTGGGTCGTGGGTGAAGGCCAGTGAGCTATTGAAGCTTTTATCTCCCCAAACTTTTCAAACTAC
>DWMY01001911.1:0-13100 GCA_018249775.1 Heliconius hecalesia formosus
GTATTCATTTTTAAAGCTTTTTTTGTATCATTTTTTTGTATTTTCATGTTTATTTGTGCTGTCTTTTATAATAAAAATTAATTAAAATATATAATTCATAACTTGTTTTAATTTTAAATATGATTGAAATTGAAAAATAGACCTTTTCCATAAATGTTGAAATTTCGTTCTGGTATCTACAAAAGCAAACTTTATTAGATAAAAAATTTTTTCCTTTCTTTAGTTTGGCATAAGTAATCAGAATCAGAGGTACAGAACTCAGACTCAAAAATCGTGTTGACCTGTGTTATTATTGGTAAATTATTTTTAAACGTCAATTTCTTTCTTATTTTTATATAATTACTTAATTATACCACCAATCCCACCTTAATAGGTTTGAATAATACATAATATGTTTCAAATAATATACCTACAAAACAACAACAATACCTATTTCGTTACAAACTATAAAATTTAAAAAGATTCCTATCTCTTGAATAAAATATTGTTGGAAGCTTAAATTTATTAGAGATCTTTCAGTTAGATGGAACAGTTTTTTAAAAATTTATAGATACTATACACAAAAAAATGAAATTTTACGTATCAAAGTCACCCACCCGCCCTTTTATATTTCAAATTTATTCTTTCACATCAATTTCGCATTTTTACACTTGAAATTCACCTGAATTCCCATCATATTAAATTCTTCAATAAAAAAAAGTGAATTTTTTCGTCTGATAACTCGAATATTACTAAATACTTCAGGCAAATTAAGTACCTACTCACAATGTTTGGAGTTTTGAAATTTATTGAATGTTTTTATTGAAATAGAGGGCGCGCGCGGTTTCGCCCGCTTATTAGGAGGGAATCCAAAAAAAACCACGAAACACGTGTTCAGTAAAATATTTTTAACAGTCTGAATTTAAATTTTTATAAAAATCGGTGGCAATTTAAAGATTTTTTCATATAAACTATCAACAAGGGGTTGAAATTAATAATATTTGAACCCTTAGGGGGCGAATTCTTAAAAACCATGAAACACGTGTTCAATGAAATATTTTTAAGAGTCTGAATTTCAAATTTTATAAAAATCGGCGCAGATTAAATTTTTTTTCCATACAAACTTTCAACCCCTATTTCATCCTTTTAGGGTTAAAATTTTTCAAATTCCCTTCTTAGTGGATGTCCAGAATATGAAAATAAACATCTGCCCAAATTTCACGTTTCTACCATCAGCGGTTATGGCTGTGCGAGCGTCTTACCTCAGTCAGTCAGCACAAGTCCTTTTATATATATAGATAGAAGATAGATTAGAAAGATAAGTGACATTTTCTTAAATTATGTAGAGAACAGAGAATGGTTCTTATAAAAGAAGCACTTGTTTATTATTTTTATAAGTTAATAATAGTTAATAATTTTTATAAGAAATATCGTATAATATAGTAATTTTAGAATAATTTGCCCTCAATATTGAAAATTTAAAAATACTGTACGGCGTAGCTTGGATTATATACATTTGAAATTCAAATTTGCAAAATTTGACTACAAAATAAATACCTAAGTCATTGTTACGCAGTGTACATATGTTACATATAATAATTAATCATCTATTAACTAACTATCTGTTTATTATACAATTGAACCTGGATACATTTGTATACATGTGTACCTATAGGTACATAGTTGATATTATCTAGACATACAAAAGCCAGTCCAGACAAGTTAAAAGCAAAATTGGCAACGCTTTGCGCCGTGCGCCTATGTGTAACACGGGGCATTATGAGCTGCTTTAACTTCATGGGTTTGAAATATTTTACCCTATATGCTGTTCCCGTAAAAGGAGCGCTGACACTTCCACTCTCTATAATAAAACAGTAAAAATATTTTGTCTGTCCATTTAGTAATTTTAACTGAAATGTATAGGGGGACACAATAGAAAGCAATTTTTTTTTTAATTTCTTGTCTGTCTGTCTGTATGTATGATCAAGTTAATCTCCGAAAGTACTGAACCGATTTACTCAAACCTTTCACTAATTGTTTTGTTTTAACTCAGAATAACATTTAAAGTTTGTTTCATCGAATCGGTTTATTAAAAAAAGTTATCGTCGTTTGAATGTACTCAAGGCATTAGTTTGCCTGCGAAAATTATATAGCGATCTACCTCTATACTTAAAATAAATGTATAATTGTTTATAATAAATTACTATTTTAACTTCATAGTACATATTAAATAAAACGTCGTTTTCGATTAATATAATCATATATTAAGTGAATTTAAACATAAAATTACTATAATTACGGCATTTTTTAACAGTCCGAAACTCTCCGAACAGTTAAAGTTTAACTTTAAGTCCAATAGATGGCGCTGTGCATAAAGCATCATTTTCTGAGTCGCGCTGGTAACATTCTGGGCTAAAGAATGACATTCGAAACGTCTTGGTTATGACACTGTTGATAAAAATATATATATTTTTAAAGTACTATTGTTTATAGTACAAACAATAAAGTAAACAAAATTGAATAGTTAATTTTAAGGTTACTTTCATAAATCATAACAGTTAAGTTTAGTCGTAATTAATTCAAGACAGAGATAAAGGAGACCACTCGCGGCGCAGGGGTATAAAGTATGACTGTAAAACCGACTGATTGTGGGTTCGATCCCCACTCGAGGATATGAAATATTTACTTAAATTTATATTTCCATTTCTTCGCTCTGGTGTCGAGGCAAAACACGGCATTGAGTTTTGACACTCAATACGCTATGTCTCCAGAATTCGGCAGAAAGTGGGGAACGGAATGTTTTAACACTAGGTTCCCTCTGCCTACCCTGTTGTATGCGGGATACAGCGTGAAGCTGATTTAATTTTTTTAACTTACAATATATAAATGTATTCAAATCAATATCTAATCAGAGTCTTTATGTATCAATGCTCAAAGTATATTATTACAAATATCAAGTATCAACATTGCATAAAACAATCATAAAACCTTATAGAAATAACGATAATGTAGTAAAAAAACGATATTAGAAGATTACAGATTGATGTTATAAAAAATCATATTAGAAGTCATTATAGTTGTCAGTCAATTCTGTTTAGTAAATTAATAATCATGTAGCTCAAGCGGGCGAAGCCGCGGGCGGACAGCTAGTCTATCAATAAAATAAAAATTATTTATCAATAAAGTGTACATTCCAGATATACACTTTTATACCGACGTTATAGTAGCATCGACGTTATTATTATTAATAACAATTGTTAACATTGTACGAAAATAAAGTTATTTTTAATAATAACAATGTTTTAAAATTAATGTTTAATAATAATAATTTGTGTATAAAAATAACGATATTTCAATAAGAGCATAAACGTGAAATGAGATCCAAGTTCAATATTGAATTCATATAGATCTATAAGTGCCAAATTTGGTATTAACTTAACTGTGTAAATAAAACTCAAGCTTTTGACAAAAAAAATACGTGCAGGCGATTTTAATACGCAATTATGCATGTTAGTGAGTGTTCTTTCAGCTTACAGGACTTAGAGTATTAGCCTGATGTTTTCCTTGATGTAATATTAAACTACTGGAGAGATTAAATAATTTTTATCTGAAAAATTTAAGAAAATAAAATAAATGCCGTTTACAGCCTGGGGGCTCGGGAATCTCTGAGAGAAATTTTAAGCATCACGTGTATTCTTACGGTTGCAGCACAGTATATTTACAATAATAACATCTTGCTTGTTCGCAATCATATTCACAATTAAGTTTTAATTGTAAAATAAAATTTAAAGGACAGTGATAGACAAGATATTTATAGAAGAAATAAAAAGAAGCTGATCACTCCTAGTTTACGTCTTCAAAAAGTTACGAAATTATTATAGGACATTGTACACGCATATTTAATTACATTTCACAAGTGATTTTAAGCTTACCATTAGATCAATTTGAATTAAAAAGTAACTGTATAAGTTATAGTTATAAATATATATTATTAAGCAAAGCTTACTATTTAATCCAAGATTATTATGTTGATAAATGCTGTTGAAGTTTACTCGTGAAGCTAATTATAAGTTATGAGTTCCTTGCCGGCTCTTCTTAGCAGTACTGCCTTCCATGCCATAGTTGGTACGTTGTCTACAGAAAAAGACAACTATGACACTACTACTAACGTTTCTATGTCTCAAAAGTGTCTCTAACGATTCAAAAGTGCTTGTAAATGAATAAACTAAAACTAAACTATTACTAATATCAGAAATAGCTTTACCGATTTAAATGTAGTTTGCACTGTTGTATTACAGTAAACTTCCTAGCATTTAATATTTGTTAATTTCAATCTGTTCATAATTCGGTTTTTATAACAGTTTAATTTTCCACGCAACGAAGTCGCAGTCCTAGCTAGTAGCTAATATTAATTATTTATTCTCTTTACTAAAACTGTTACTTTAGTTTGAATGTCTAGATCTGAAACATGTGCTTTTTATTTCTTATCTCTACAATTCTTAAATATTTTATCAGTACAGACCGCAAGGTCTAAGTTGAAGTTTGCAGTTGTGCGGGTGTTCATATACCTACAGTATTTTTATCTTCTATATTTTTTTCTTTTAATGAAAGCATAGTTTTAACTACTTTATAAAAGCCTAATATATTTAAAACGAAAGAGATTTTGCCAAAAATAAAAAGTCATTTTTTCAAACAAACTAAATAATAAAATTACCATTGTACAATAAAACACCATTTGTTAAGAATGACGTACACAACTACTAACCTATCAGAGCGACAACATCGCGCTCGTTTCATTCACGAAATCAAGTCGGAGATATTGGCGGTGAAATTTAACATTGTTTAGGTTTACTATAGAAAATACGTAACTGCGTTTTTACGCAGTCAGTTTAGAACGGGGGTTCCCAACCTTTTCTTGATCAAGGACCACTTTTGTATGATTCTTGGTAGCAGGGACCACTATGCATGTAGGTATAACAAAAATTACCTGTGACTATTAAACAGAAACTTCGCCTCACCATCTCCATCGTAAAATTAAAATCGTTCGCGGACCATATTTAGGCTTCTGCGGACTACTGGTGGTCCGCGGACCACTGGTTGGGAACCACTGGTTTAGAACAAGAGATATTTCGTTCCTCGTTCTAGCATGTTTTTGAGAATGATAAGTGGCAGATCGGCAACGTTTAGAAGTATTATTGTAGTAAGGTACCTATTCGTAACTACGACACACGTAATACTGTATGGATAAAAATCATCACAATAATAATCCTACGTCTAAACTGTTGAGGAATCTTAATTTTTTTTTAGTTATATGAAATATTTTACCCTATATGCGGCTCTCGTAACAGGAGCGTAGGTGCTTCCACCTGTATAATGTAGATGTAATTTTACCTTACTTGACTTAAGCCGTTTTTTCTGGGTCTACTATTATAATCAATCTCATAAATGCAAAGCTCAGCTTAAACCTCCAGAATTGTATGTAACTTACATAGTATCTACGTAAGTTTATTTTCAATATGCTTCTAGCTTAGCTTTGGTCGTATCTATCGTTAAAATTCGTTAAGGCACATATTTAACGAAATTAATATATTGACAGTTGCATCTCATTACATTTTTGAAAGTGTTATGTACGTTAAGAAGAATATTAAAGATTTTGCCAAAATTGGTGATGTATATCAATACTTGAAATAGCAGTAAACTTATTGCACATGTAACCCGATTACATCGAGTCCGTAATTCCTTTATGGGACAATGTGTACGCTTCTACAATAGGATCCCAGAAAACGTTCGAGAATGTTCTATATCACAATTTAAAAACTTTGACTTTATTTGCGTGTGCTTGAAACGGAAACTTTGAACGTGATTGTGATGAATTTTGAAACTTTATTACTATTAACAACGATTATTAACGACGTTGAGTTCCGCCACTCAACACTTTTTGATTTATAATAAATAAAAATAAATAAATCAGCTTCACGATGTATCCCGCACACATCAGGGTAGGCAGAGGAAACCTAGTGTTAAGTCACTCCGTTCCCCACTTTCTGCCGAATTCTGGAGGCATTGTGTGTAGAGTGGCAGAACTCGACATTGTGTGTAGAGTGGCAGATCTCGACACCAGAAGCGAAGCGAAGAAGTGGAAATATAAATTTAAGTAAATATTTCATCTCCTCGAGTGGGGATCGAACCCACAACCAGTCGGTTTTACAGTCACACTTTATGCCCCTGCGCCACGACTGGCGGATTTATAATAGATATATTATAATAATTTAAAAATATTGTATAATTGTGCAGGTCCTGATAAAATGGATATACGAAAACCAGCACAAAATGCAGACTGTAAGGTGCTGCAGTTCACTTCTCAGATACAAAGAAATAGAAGAGAACGCGCACATTGAACCCGAAGCAACCACATCACAACAGCCCGCGCCACGCCCACAAATAAGCCCAGAGTTCTCCTTTAAGGTAAACCAGCGACAACAATAAATAAGATCTATCTTATATAACATGTTATTAACGTAAATTTATGAATTGTCAAAAATATAAGGAAAAATATCTGAAAAATAATATTACCTTACACTGTATAAATAATCACATTTTAAATTTAAGTACTTATCTCCGACTGTTTACACAGAAGATACTTGTTTAAACTTTGGTTCAGTTTGTTTTGATGTTGATTTTAAAATAATCTTTTATGCTTAGAATTTTTGAGGACCATGAAATACCCTAATGTATTATTTTTTTCACTTACATAGCACTTAAAAATTAAATAAATAAAACGTTAATAAAATTTTGAACCATTGCACTGTATGAATTTATTTAATTTCACAGTACGACAATTTGCAAGTGAGATTAGCAGCCCCCTATCAGTTGCGACCGAAACCTGAAGCAAGTGATCTTGGGTTTGGAAGATATTTTACCGACCACATGCTCAAAATAAACTACCACAAACACCTTGGCGGTTGGCAAAAGCCGGAAATTACTCCATTTGAAAATCTAAGTCTACATCCAGCTTCAAAAGCTCTACATTATGCAATACAAGTACGTGCAAAATAATCTCTTTACAATAACCGTTCCTACTAATATACTGTGGGGTGGAATTAAGACTAAGACTAGATTTAGATGAAATCTAACCTAACTGAATAAATGTATTTTTACATTTATCATAATAATATCTATGACTTTAAAAAGTACTATTTTCTAATTGTTGTAGCTTTTTGAAGGAATGAAAGCATATAGAGGGGTGGACGATAAAATACGATTGTTCCGACCAGATCTTAATATGAAAAGAATGAATTTAGCAGCCCAACGGTCAGGTTTACCAATGTTTGAAGAGGATGAATTAATTAAGTGTATAGTCCGGCTTATCCAAATTGAACAAGAATGGGTTCCCCATTCAGAGACGTCTACGCTGTATGTACGACCTACGTTAATAGGCACTGAGGTAGGTTGAGGTTTCCTGAAGTTTTATAGACTACTAGCGGCCCGTACACGGCTTCGCCCGCTTAAAATACATGATTATTGATTTAATAAGCAGAATTGATTGACAACTGTAATGGTTTTGTAATATGATTTTTTTATAACTTTAATCTGTAATATTCTAATATGTTTTTTTACAACATTATCGTAACTTCTATAAGAATTTTGATAGTTTCGAACTAAATAATATGAACAATGTTGATATTTGATATTCATAAAATATACATAAAGCTAATTATTTATTATATGTTTATATTTTTGTAACATAACGTTCTTTTTACCTATATTATGTTTTTTAAAGCTCTGTTAAATGTGCTGATGTCACTTAATAATTTAATGTACTGCTTCAGAAACAGCCTTAAATGTAAAATTATTGATTTGGATAATGATTCATAATATTATTTGTAAAATAACTGTAATGTATGCATATTAACTCCTGTACAGTTTTTAAATTAGTTACACATATTATTAGTTAAATGTACAATTGGTAAATATTACAGAGTACACGTAGAAAGGATGTTTTTAGGCATTTTTATGTAGATTTATTTCAAACGAACTAACGAACCAAAAAATCTATGTATTTTTTTCTATATCTCTTTGAAGATCAAATCGGTCTTTATCTCTGTGTTGAATTAATTATGATTTCAACTTAACTGTTATGATTTATGAAGGAAATCTCCACTAACAATTCAATTTTGTTTACTTTATTGTATAAAATATTGTATAATAATGCTTCAAAAATATATATTTTTATCAACAGTCATATAACCAAGACGTTTCGCATGTCATTCTTTAGCCAGTAATCTTACCAGCGCGATTGCGATATTGCTATTGCGAACGTTAGTTCGCAGGCAAACTAATGCCTTGAGTTTATTCAAATGATGATAACTTTTTTTTTAATGAACCGATTTTGATGAACTAAACTTTAGTAGTTAAGTTGAGTTAAAACAAAGCAATTGGTGAATTTTCAAGTTAATCGGTTTAGTACTTTTAGAGAAAAATGCGGACAAAAATATAGCGACAGACAGACAGACAGACAAGAAATTAAAAAAAAATATTTTTGCTTTCCATTATTCTTTTTAAGTGTCCCTCTATCCATTTCAGTCAAAATTACTAAATGTACAGACAAAATATTTTTACTGTCTTATTATATATAGAGATAAGGTGTATTTTTAAAATAGTATCCTTATATACTAACATAAAAATCAATTCAAAAATAACTGGTCATAATGATGTTGCTTTATTAAAGAAATTACAACGACGCAAAATTCCATGTTTGAATAGTTATATTCAAATTATTTAAACATGGGATTAATTATATTAAAAGCTAGCACTTATGACAGTAACAATAATAAACAATTCCTAAGAATGATAAATAGAGATCAGAGAAAATAGCAAAAATATTTTACGCATTTAGTCATTTATCAAGCAAATATTTGCATAAAGTTTATTTTGTTATCTTGTATAAATAAGGGAAATGTTTAATTTTATAATGACAACGCCCCCCAAAGATATACTGAACATATATAATAAGTTTATTGTCAAAAACGCGTAGATCATGTAAGAAAAAAAACAAATATGCGGCCGTCACGAGTGTATCTAGAGATATTTTCCATGGAGGAAAAACAAGGTTTTAGTTTTGAAGTTATCTTTTTGTGTAAAAGTTATTTTTCTAGGAGGTCGGTCGTGGCGCAGAGGCACAAAGTGTGACTGTAAAGCGACTGGTTGTGGGTTCGATCCCCACACGAGCAAATGAAATATTTATTTTAATTTATATTTCCATTTGTTCGCTCTGGTGCCGAGGCACAGCGCCACGTTGAGTTTCGCCACTCAGTACGCAATGCCTCCAGAATTCGGCGGAAAGTGGGGAATGGAGTGTCTTAACACTGGATTATCGCTGCCTCCCCTGCCGTGTGTGGAATACAGCGTGAAGCTGATTCTTTTTCTATAATAATATTTCAGTTTTTGTTTATTGTTGAGTTCTTCTATTTAACACTCAATGGCTCGCAAATTAGCTGGAAAGTATGGAACGTAATAAAGTACAGAGTCACATTAGGTTATCTATGTCTACCCTGCATAAGCATGAAGCTGCTAAAAAAAATTTTAATAAAAAAATGTCTTTGTAATTATTCAATATCTTAGTTTTTATATAAATAGGAATTAATATTGTATTGTTTTATTCTTAGCCCACGTTCGGAATAGTGGCCTCAGAGTCAGCATTACTATTTGCAATCTTGAGTCCCGTGAGTTCATACTATAAGCCGAATACCGACGGAGCGGTGTCGATTTTTGCGGATCCAAGTGTGGTTCGAGCTTTTCCTGGTGGAGTTGGAAATAGAAAAGTGGGCTCGAACTATGGACCGACTATAGGTATTATATTTCGTGTTTATTGAAAATGTTTGTTAAATGTTTTCAACTAATTTTATTGTCAATTAATAAATTAAATTTATAACGTACTGTCATAACATATACAAATGTGTTATTAGATATTTTTTCTTTTTAGTTAATAATTTGTTTACAAAATAACACAATACTAATAATTATTTCAGAGGCTACGGCTCGAGCGGCAAAATTAGGACATCAACAAGTATTGTGGTTATTTGGTCCAGATAGAGAATTAACTGAAGTCGGATCTATGAATATTTTCATCGTTTTTATAAATGAACAAGGAGGTCAGTATTTGGCGGTAAACGGGTTATATGATAACGTTTGGAAATATCGTGCTAGTATACTGGTCTGATGTAGTAAAGCGTCGTTATTTCATGTAACATAGCCTCGTTCAGGCTATATTTGACTCTCGGTGTGAGACACTCCACATTGTCATGTTATCGTATAGATAGCGCGCTGACCCTCTGACCAGTATACGCTCGTTTTGTACTATCTGAGGCAATAGTGGTCGTTGCTAACATCATTTTATTTTTCTAGATTCCTTTTCCTTTCCTTTCCATATCTACTTATTGAATACGGTTGACATTTATGACGTTTAAATTATGTTTATTAATTTTGACTAATATGACAAAATATTGATAATTTCTTTTTGTCTTTAGATAAACAAATGAGTACGCCTCCGTTAAATGGACTTATTCTACCTGGAATAACACGTTGTTCCGTCCTTGAGCTGGCTAGCCAATGGGAAGACTTAATTGTTAAAGAAGAAGTTATCACTATGAACCGCATTATTCAATTAAATAAGGAAGGAAGGGTAAGTTACCTGTGTACGGTTGTTAGAAAATATTTACACTTACACAAATAAACACTAATGAAATTAACACTGTAATGATAAATAAGTTTTTTTTTTAAATATTTTTACAATGTTTAAAATGTATTTATAGATTTTTTTATTTTGATTAACATTATGTTTATAAACTCCCAGTTGCTGGAAATGTTTGGATCTGGAACGGCGGCGGTCGTGACGCCAGTTAAAAATGTGGAATACCTCGACCAAAACATCTACATTCCAACTTTGGAGCAGCCTCAGCCCATATATCAACGACTTAAAGACACGTTGCTAGCCATACAATATGGTCATATAGAGCACCCGTTCGCCAAAATTATTTCATAGTATAAGTGATATATTACACAAATTGAACAATTATTTGAGTGTTTAGTGAATATAAAAGTGGTTCAGCAGACTATACAGCTCCGTGGATCTGCCTCGTGAGTTGTGCTATCCTACGACAATATCAAGGGTCATATAAGAGCGGTGACAGTATCTGATGTGAAAATGTTTTGTAGAACTACGTAAATTATCAAGAAACGATATCGTTCTATAAATATTTACTTAATTTTAATTATATCACTAGATAAATACGAAATGTCTTATGTAACATGTGTAATACTTGATATAAATACCTAGTTCTTAAATCGACAGGAAAATATTTAAGAAATGTAAAATTAAATAAAAGATTATATTTTTATGTAAATAAACGTTAGGTAGTTACATATTGACAATTATAAGGAAAGGAAACTCTTTTCTTCTTTTTTTCAAACATGAGGCTTAATGCTGTCAACCTCCCTATGGCCATGGGCATAGAAATACATAGGGCCAAGTGAGGCGTGCCCACCTCAAAATAGTATTGTGCCTATCCCATAAGTTTGACTAAAAAAATTCCCTATTTTTAACCGCAAGTTGTGACCTAGTTTTTTTTTCACTTTATAACGAATTCAATAGTGGAGATTGAATAAAAATGATTGATAAATCATTTCATAGCTTTAAATGCTAATATATTCAGGAAAATTTGTACTTATTGGAACAATCTACATGCTTGATTTTATGCCTCTTTTTTTGCGTCATTAAAAAAAAGGAAAATAATAAGCAATTCAATTTGTTATTCTAAAACCTATAATATACTTTTTAAATGTATGGTTACAATAAGAATTCACAAATTATTATTTATTGTTCTATGTAAAAATGTAGGTTTAGTGAAAATTGTTGGTAAGTATATCAATTTTTTTATAAGAATTTTGCATTTTAGGTTTGACTTATGAAACTACAGTACAAAGAGAATTTGCAAATCCAAAATTAAGACATTTAATTTGTCAATAACTAATTTATTTTTTAGAGTTCGTTATAAAATAGCAAATTATTTAGATACATTTTTTAACTATATTTAATTTCTAATGAACTGTTAGTCTTTTGTACTTCTATGTGGGTTAAGGCGAAAAATGAGGGCAAGATACTGTTTATAAATAATTAGTATGACATTGCCAATAATAATTGTTAAAACATTGTTGTTATCATATTTGTATTTTATATCAACAATTATTACTACAACAAGAATATTCTTCAAGAAAACATGTAAGAAATTTCAATATTAAAATAACACTTATCATGTTTCAATTAATATTAATTTATTAAATTTCTTTAAATATTCATATAACACAATTACTTTTATACTTTATATTTATCTCTAATGTATTATAAATATACCTACTTATACATAGTACCTATATATGGGATGGACCAAGTGAAAAATTGGGTCATTTTTCATAATGCCCGGGCATTCAAATATTAAATTTATTTTACATCAAACTCAGCCTAATTATTATTTGATTTTCAGTTCATACTATAAATAAGGGAGATTAGGGTGACCACGTAAGAAAATCTGTGCGTCTAAATGAAAATAAATGATTAATAATTATTATATTTAGTACACTTTTTATTACGTAAGACTTTTTTTCACGTGAGGAAATCCTGTTACTTATACTGACTCCCGACTGGTAGATACGGCCTATATCCGAATAGCTACTAAAGTCTTCTGTTTTAGTCGAATAGCTACTAAAATCTCCTCTTTTGTTGCTGCTTTTGGCACTGCTAGGCCCATCGCGGAAACAAGGGTGTTATTTACCCTCAAAAAGCTAACTGTAGAAGCACACGGAAGAAACCTGCTCGTACCTATTCGAGTCAGGAAAGTAAAAATAATACGCTACGTAACACTACTTCAATTGGAATACATCAAAATCATATAATGGATTTTTTTAAGGTTAGATTAGACTTTTTTTATTTAACTGGTTCTCCATATATATATATATATATATATATATATATATATATATATATATATATATATATATATATATATATATATATATATATATATATATATATATATATATATATATATATATATATATATATATAT
>DWMY01001912.1:0-13100 GCA_018249775.1 Heliconius hecalesia formosus
TAAAAGTAAGCGTAAGCAAATGTTTGTAACTAGTTACAAAAATAAGCAGTTTTGAAAACTAGTTACTCGTGTACCCGAAACTAGTCGCAACCGATTATGCCTAAAAGACGTTACGACCCACGTCTAGATGCAATAATGTTGACATTTAATATATAACAGGGATAGGGATGTCCGGGTCCGGACTTTTTGACATTATAAAATGCAGTTTTTTGAAGACAAATAATCGTGAATGTGGATACGGAACCGGATCTTAGTTTAGAATTAACAAAAAAATCTTAAGAATGCAGAAATAAATAAAAAAGGAAGAAGATTTTAATTCAAAGAACAACAAAATTTTCGAGCCTATGCACTCATTTTTTACGAAATAAGCCACAAGTATATTTAAAATGCTTTTTTACTGTAAAGTTACTTTGGGTGATTAATTTTTAAGTGAAATAGAGCTCCTATTTCACTTAAAAATTAATTGTTTACATTAAAAAAAAATGTGTTTCCTACAGTCTCTTTCAATTATATTTTGTATACAAGTATATAATTTATGTCTTGAATATTTTATTCGTTCTGTGCATTATAGTTTTGAGCAGTACCGTCGTTTATTGTTGTACGCCCTAGACGTATGTTACGCTATATACTATACTACTTACAAGTAAGGAAGTAATTGCTTAAGTTGCAAGTGCGACAGTAGATACCGAGTAGTTTTTTTAATCTCCACGGCTCGAACCCGTACGGCAGCACAAACTTGACGTTACAGTGAAATATTTTTAATTTTACACTGGGTCAACTTTCCGGACTGTTCCTCCAGTCTGACTGTTCCTCCAGTCTACGACACGATACTACTAATGTAGGTATACTGCAGCCCAGTAAAAGTGGTGTTGAGTTCATTAAATTCCCGCACACGCATTTCCTGGGACGTCCGCGCGTTAATTATCTGACCTTCGTTAAGGGCCTCACGTTGTAAATCGTCTAGTTTAAGCTAAACACTTGTGGCTGAGCAGGCACAGTTCTAGAGCATCCAAGGTTTCGGCTTACTTCCAGTTTATACCACGGCGTTAGCTGCCATTTGTTCTCTGTATGATGCCATAATGGTGAGAAACAGCAGAGGTGAAAATAGAGAGACCTGCCTGGCTCCCGCTTGAACCATGATATTACGTCTGTAGATGGATATAAGAACGTCCTAATCTCATCGAGGTGGGATCAAGTTCTGGACGGCGATTCATTGGAAGGTGTCAAATGCTTTTTTAAAGTTAATCAAAGTGAAATATACTTCGCACTACCATTCTAATGTTTCCTCAACGATAATCCGGAATGTGGTAATCTAATCCGTGCAAGAACTGTTCAGCCTGAAGGCCGCCTGTTCCGTTCTCAGCATTTCTAATAGTATATTTATTTTACTGACTTTTTTTACTTGACATTACATTATATTTATTTATTTCTGACATTAAGATCGAGATCTGAGGCTTTGTCTTTTTTTATGGAAAGTATCGACTGCTCAACTTCTTCTCTGCGTGGTGGGATGTGTCAATGTCTAACAGAAGGGGTCCACGGATGTTTTCTACTGGGGAGTAAAGCGATACTGCGGTTGAAACATGTAAAACCAACATACCGCCAAAGTGTTCGCGCCAACGTTTGCCGTCGTGCCACAGATATCATCTTCCCCGCTTGTCTAGTAAAAGCTTTTTCCTGTAACCACACGTTCATTCTAGAGTTTTAGTCGCTTTGTATGAACCATATACGGTGCGGCCTTATTAAATTACTTTTGTTTTTCTGAACCTTATTAAAAAGCGTAGCATTTTTGTCTCTTGTCATTAAATATACGGAACATGAAATGTGAATTTGACTTATGTCAATAATATACGATTGACAGCTTACACTGTTCGCACTTGCTAGTTTTTCTACACTGTATCTTTTTTCATTTTATAATAAATAAATTTATTAATACATATATTGTTTTCATATTTTCTATGTTTTAGAACTACATAAGTGCAAGTTGAGTGTGTGTTTTATTATTACATTAAAGTCACTAAACAAGAATGAGCAAGTATTAGATAATTATAAAATATGGCTGGTTTTGGAGATTATAGTGGCTATAATCGCCCTTTCGGTTTAGATCCCAACAGGGAAACGAATGATCTATATGATACTCGATATCAACAAATATATGGATATCACACCCCCCTAACTGAAGAGTATCAAGGACCACCTTTGGTAACAGATGACGTCCCAGAAGAAGGTATGTAGTTATAATATAATTCAAAAAAAAGCATTTAATTTCAAATAACTTTTATTACATTTTTTATAGTAATGCTATAATATATAAACACTATAATAAGCACATTAATATTTTTGTTATTTTTCATAGACATTGTTAATGTCTTATTACTTAATTCATTAAAATCATATTTTTGATTACAGAACCTAGTACCTATGTTACTACAGCTATAAGTGTAGCTAGTCTCATAACAGAAAATTTGTTGAGTCATCCATTTATTGTGCTAAGAAGACAATGTCAGGTTTGTATGAATACATAATTCAATTTGAGATTTTTATTCTTGTTAAAATCCTTCATTTCCTATATCCTCATATTTTATTTTTAGCAGATTTTTTAAGACTATTGTTGACAGAGCCAGTTTTTTATTGTAAATATAATTGTTGTGAGGTTAAAACATACTCAAGGTAATAAATTATTTTCATTTACACACTCTGGTTATAAGAGAGTGTCACTAGCCTCTAGTTTCTAACACACACTTTAAACACTCATTGTGAAGTTGTGAATCAAAAAAATTAAGGTACCATGAGATGTTACAAGTTGATACATTCCACATACAATTTGTAACTTAAATGTGTAATTATTACATAAAGAATAATTTTAAATTTCTAAAACAATACCATTAATTGAGGGGAAACAATTTCTATTCCTATGGTTATCCAAGGCATACCATAAAAATATATTGTATTGCTTTATTGAATATCTAAAATCAGCTTCACGCTGTGTCCCGCACACAGCAGGGTAGACAGAGAGAACCTAGTGTTAAGAAACTCCATTCCCTACTTTCCGCTAAGTTCTGGAGGCATTGTGTGTTGAGTGGAACTCAACGCCACTCTTTGCCATCGAATATCTCTTTTATCTATTTATCTATCATTAATAAATAAGTTACAAAATATTATATGACTGGACTAAAAAAATATGTATACCTTGAACTTTATCACTTAGGTTCATAATAGTCTGAGAAACTATCATATAGTACCCTACACATTATTGCCAGTTGTGGTCAGACTTCATAGACGACAGGATTTTACTACACTATGGAAGGGAATTGGTTCCACATGCATAGTAAAAGGACTTAACTTGGCTGTTGAAGATGTTATATCAAAAGGAACTGGATGGCCTAAGTATAAATATTTATAGATTTTTTATTGTTTTTATCAAACAATCTGTAATTTGCCATGGCATAGGTTTTTGTCATTTGAGCCTTTTATATTGATGTCTGCATATCAAACTTTCTATTTATATATGTTTTTAGATTTATGCTATATCCCACACAGAAGGGCAGGTAGAGGAAACCTGGGAACCTAGTGTTAAGACACTATTCTTTCAGACTAGAATAGGATCATCTTAGTACTGGTGGTGTCGTAAGAGGTGATTAAAGTATGTGTGGTAGAGTCACATCGCCAGCAATGGCAACTCGCATGGGCAGACTTGACCGGATCATTACCACCCATTATTATAGTGGCTTTATGCTACTGCGTTTCGCATTAGGTTGTGCCGGGCTCCGGCGCCCAACCCACCTTAAATGCCGGCAACGCACCTGTAGCTCTTCTAGTGTTGCACGGGTCATGGGTGGTGGTAGTCACTTACCATCAGGTGACCCTCTAAAAAGTATCATAAGAATACTTGTTTGGTAGTAATTATATTTTTATTTTACAGGGAACTTGGAAAATGTGGTTCAGTCTTACAATTTCTTCAACATCTATCTTTAAAATGGTACACTTTAATTTTTTTTTTGACCTAGCACTATTATACATATATTTGTTATTTTATTTGTGTAATATTTTTCAGCATAAGTTTAGCTATTGTTACTCCATTTTATTCAGCCAGTCTTGTAGAAACAGTCCAAAGTGATATTGCTAGTGATAAACCAGCAATTCTGGATGTTTTTAGAGAAGGTTTTGTTAGAATTTTGGAATGGGGTACTCCAAGCCGTGGCAGAATGTTGCCCATATGGGCTATTGTAATGCCATCTATTGGTCTGGGAATCTCAAAATATTTTGCTCAGTAAGTAGAACCATTGTATATTTACATATATATTTATTATTATATTATATTTTAGACATTGATTAAAAATTGACTGTGGCAGAACTGAATACTGCATTTTGCCTTGTGTAACTAGAGCACAGAAATGAAAATGTCATTCCTTGGGAAGGAAAAGCACCTGCAAACATTGCGTTTACAGTCACACACTGTGCCACTGCACTACAACAGCTCCAATATACTTATAGTTATTATTAAGTATATCAAGTATAGATAAATAATTAATGATATCAAAGTAGATATAATAATAGTATATTCTAACCTGTTGTACAAAATAGACTTATAATATTGATTATTTATTTTCAGCATGCTGTTAAAAAGTATAACAGTAAAAATTTTACGTTTCCAACAGCGCCATAGACATGAACTAAGTGATTCATACAATGAAAACTATTTTAAAAATTCACAAAATCCTATAATTGAAGATATGAATCTAAAAGCCAATATTTTTTCATTTATTACTATGGAGATATTATTTTATCCAATTGAAACTATTATTCACAGACTTCATATACAGGTAAGTAATAGATGAACTTAGAGTTTCCAATTTGAGTTTATAAAGCTTGGAAAATGTGGAGTTTGCAAGAATAAAAAGAATTATGCACACAATCCTTCTCAAGGAATATTTGTATATTTCTTTGACAATCTGAATAAATAATTGTGATATCTTTTAAATACTCCCTCAGAGAACCTAATGTTAACTGACAAAACACACTGATCACTAAATCCCTGAATTCCAGTCATATGTGGAGTGGCAAGAATAAAACTATATGAGAGTTTAATTTTTAATTATTGTGTTTTACATTCAAACAATATCCCCACTACCCCATTATGGCATCACAATCACTCATGGCAGTTTTTTTTAACAAATTATTTTAAATAACATACTTTTACAGGGAACAAGAACTATAATTGACAATCTGGATACAGGGACATCGGTGACTCCAATTCTCACTGGGTATGAAGGTTTCATAGATTGTTACAATACAACCATTGCTAAAGAGGGTGTAGGTGGTCTATATAAAGGTTTTGGTGCCTTAATATTGCAACTTGCTGCTCATTTAGCAATAATAAAATTTACAAGTTTTGTAGCATCAGAGATGTCTAACCTTCTCAAACCTGCATCTCCAACCTCTGAAGATTCAGCTCCATCACCACCAAAATATTTATTTAATTAGAAATTGTTAACATGATTTGTTAATGCCTCAATTTCTTATTTACCAAATAAAAATCACTTTTTATATTTTAAATACAGTTTTCATTTTATATAACAAATGTTCCATTAGGTATGTGTATAACTTTGTTGCATTAGAATTTAAGAAATAAATAGTTGATTTATTAAGTTGAAATAAAAGAGATAATTTTATATTGTGTCTATAATTTATTATATCCTAATCCTAATAGAAAATATTAACGAAAAAATAAAAAATTAATGGGATAAAACAAAACGACCTTTTAATAGCCGTCTCATGATTACTTTCCGACCGTTAGGTGTGGACATCCTAGTTTTCCAACCGTGACGACGAACTCTTCTTACTTCGTTAGGTCGAGGAAAATAACAACGTACTTTTGACCTAACAAATGAAAGTAATGGAGATTCCGTCGTAGCTAAGCTGTTCCTTTCTGTAGTAGATACGAGTGTTGTAGATCGTAAAGATTGGCTCATACATCTGAGAAATAAAAATAATTTATTAATATTTCTAATTTATACGAATATACGTTAACTATTGTTATATTACTTACTTTAAAGGTTGAAAAATTGCTGTCAATAATCTCGACATTTCAATAATATTATGTGAAGTTACAAGAACTAATTTCAAATTATTACAAATCTATTCACTGAATACTTGAATAGGTTACCAAAATATATATTATAATTACATTGACAACTGACATATGCCAATCTGACAGATTGACCTAATCATGACTCAACTCGAGTTAGGATTATCTCGAGTTAATTTTAGTTTGAACTTAATAATAATTCCTAGAAAGTATGGCTACTGTATCTCTTTGGTTAAAAAAATATCATTGATATAAACTCTATTAACATAATGTGAGTCTGGTAAACTCTGTCAACATTATATGTTACAGTACTTTTTCTAGTAGCTTAACTCGAGTCACGTATATTCCAACTCAATTTGACTTGAGTCTTATTTTTTCCGATTTAAACCATCGCATAGTTACGATATTTTATCATGTATATATACATTATAAAATATAGTAACTGTACAAGATTATTGACTATTGATTATATTGATTTTTAGATAAACAAAAAAACAATAAAAAAGTAATTTTTAAGTAGATCTATATACTAAATTTTCACAATTTAGTTTAATTTACTTGTAAATTTGCAAAATATTTGTATTTATATAGAACTCACATCTGCTTAAATATTCTATAGATAACCTACTCTCTACAAGTACCTAGCTAAGCAAGCAATATATATTCTATAGAGTATATATGTATGTAGCTAAGGATATCATATTACAAAATATAAAATCAGTAATAATTTCTTATCCCATTGTATCAGATCATCAATACAAAAAATAAATATCATAGATTAATAGAAATATTGTTGCCATAATTTATTATACACTATTTTTTTATGTATATTTTAAGTACCTACACATTGTTGTTTTGAACGGAACGCATCTCAAAGACCAATGTCGATATGAAATTGAATATGGCGGACAAAAATAACAAGGGCGCTAAAAGATTATTTTCGTTATTTGTTATAATATCTATTCAGTGATTAATAAAAAAGTGTTTTAAGCGATTTATTCTGGATTTGCAATAGCTGTAAGACTCTTATTTAATTGTGAGTTATAACATTATAAATTTAATCGTTTTATATCATACATTTGTTTTATTTTTTAATGCGTTGAATTATATATATGTATGAATATTATATATTAAATGTGCACTTCTTTACCTTGTAGATTGTACAAAATGTCTGCAATTAGAGTAAATATTGAAATCGGACATGAAGCTTCAGTGAGATCAAAGAAAACCCCAGAAGGTTTCACTCATGATTGGGAAGTCTTCGTACGCGGTCAAGAGGGTGCTGAAATAAGTCACTTTGTTGAAAAAGTTGTTTTCAAATTACACGAAACTTTCCAAAAACCAAGACGAGGTAAATATTATGCAATTACAATTTTTATAATACTCGTATCTTATTATCATTTTTTGATAAAAAATAATAATAATATCTTAACATATTAAATATATATTTTTAAATATAAGTTTGTGTGTTTTTGCATTAGCAGTAATATTTACCTGTAATAAATACATTAATAAAGAATCAAGACAAACAATTTTGTTATGTAGTTCTACAGATATAAAATCTATTCATTTTTATTTCTCTAAAATCATGAGCGAAACAGAATTAGAGTTTGTAGCTCTTGAGTAAAATAGCCAAGAACTTTTAGTAAAATATTTCAAGCAATCACTTAATATTTTATATATAATATGAGAAATTTTTACATATTTATAACATTTTAAAGATATTATTAGATTATTTATAGTTTTTAAATATATAATTTTTGTTTTTTGCAGTTGTTAAAGAACCACCTTTTTCTATAAAGGAGTCTGGATATGCTAGTTTTGTATTACCAATAGAAATATATCTGAAAAATAAAGATGAACCTAAAAAGATAGTCTTTATATATGACCTCACACTGGAACATGGTGGATTTTTAAAAGATAGGTATATATTTGAAAACCCCAATGATGAATTTAAGAGGAGGCTGCTAAAAGGCGGAGGAATTGTTGTGGACAAAAATGCATTTTACACAAATCCTGATCAAGAGAGTAGAAGTAGAGACTCTTTTACAGATGAAAAACCACATATGAGTAGTAAATCAAAACTGTTGTCAGATAATGTGAAAAAACATAAAATCAAAGAGTACAAAGAAGAACAACCACAAAAAGTTAACAATAGCTTTGAAAATTTATTTGGACCACCCATACAAAAGCCACCTAAAGTTTCACCAGATCCAAAAAAGCTCGAAAAAAGTACTTCTGCAAAATCAGATAAAAAAGATAAAGAAAGATCAAGTTCTGATAAGAAAGCCAAACATGAACACAAAGAGAGTAAATCTGAAAAAATAAGTGTAAAAGAAGAAAAAGATAAACAGAAAATTGAAAGGTCCAAAAATCATAGCAAAGAATTGGAGAGAGCAAAGGAAAAAGCGAGTAAAAGACAAAGTGAAAGGCCACCCTCTCCTGAACCTGCTAAGAAAAAATGTATTAGTCCAACCAGAAAACCACCAAGCCCAGCACCAAGATCTAGCAGTGCCTCTAGTATTAAGGAAGACTACAAAACATCAAAACATATAGTAGATAATTTTGAACAGAAGAAATCTAAAGCAGATGAAAGGATACCTGAATTAAAAACAGAGAAGGATTCAAAAGAAAAAAAGAAAAAAGAGAAAAAGAGCCATGATAGAGATAAAGAAAGAAGAGAAAAGAAGGAGCACAAAAAAGAAAGTCACAAACCAAAAGATTCTCCTAAAGAACCACTTAAAGAATTACCTAAAGAGATTACAAAATCTCGAGATATTGTCAAAGAAAGGGAAGTAGTGAAAAATTCACCAGTGAAAGAGAAGCAAATTAAACCAGAAAAAGTTAAAGAAAACTTAAGGAAATCTCCCCCTCCAGAAAACACTGAACGTCATGAAAGTCATAAAAGTAAAGATAAAAATGATTCAGAACGAAAACACAAGCACAAGAAAAAAGATAAGAAAAGAGATGAGTCAAAGGAAAAGCACAAAGAATCTAGTAAAGATAGAAAACACAAACACGAAAAAATGCGCGAGATGTCTCTAGAAAAACCTGAAGTCATAGAACACAGAGAGACACCAGTTAAAAAAGAGCAGCATCCCATACCTGAACCTGCATCACCTATTTCTATAGATACAGCATCACAATGCAGCTCCAAGAGTGGTTTGACTAAAGCAATACACATAGGAACTGAAGATTTAAATAGTAGTCATTCAGATTCAGAAGTTTCAATGATAGCAGATGAAGAAGATATAAAAATTAAAATAGAAAACCCATCTCCAAAGCCTGTCAAGCGAGAACCATCACCAGAGCCCGAGCCAGAGCCAGAACCAGAACCTGAGCCAGAGCCAGAAGTGGAGCCCGAGCCCGAGCCAGTAGTGGAGCCGCCGCCAGTACAACAAAAGGAAAAATCGAAAAAACACAAAGACAAATCAAAACGGGAAGAGAAACGTCGCAAACGCAAAGCGGCGGAGGAGGAGGACGCCGAAAACAGAAAGATCGCCAAAGCAGCTGATTCTGGACCTTCAAATGACAACGAACACGGAGAGAGCAGCGGCTCCACGTCTATAGAAACCAAAGTGCAGGACAACGGCGTGTCCAGCAGCCTGGGCGAGGACGCGGAACCGGGGGACCTGTCCCCCGACTACATGGTGCAGTTGCGGGGCTTGCAGCAGCGCATCATGACCATCAAAAACAACGAGGACCTCGAAAGGGTTGTGAACCTCATAGCCGAGACGGGACGCTACGAAGTGACCACTAAAACGTTTGACTTCGACTTGTGTTTGTTGGACCGTTCCACAGTGCAGCAGTTAATACAGCTAGTCGGTTGCTAGCCTCGAGTGACGGCCATGTGGGTTGTGTAAATATGCTTTGTTACATGCATTGAGGCATTTATACAATATTAAAATTAATTTCTTAAATAAATCAACGAATCAAACATCACTCGTTTGTTTGTGAGGCATTTACAAATGAAATAATCATTAAAATTCGTCCTTTTGAGTTGAACTAAATAAGGATTAGCTTAAGTGATGCATGTAGAGGTGACTACTTTAGGAGTAAGGAAAAATCTCAGACATCTAACGCTAGCTGTATCACATTCACAAACATTTGAATGAAGACGTAAGTGCAATATTGTATAGTTTAGATAAAGTTATAAGACTGTTAAAAGATTGTTAAACGTATTGTATATTTTGTACATTATATTGTATTGATTTATTATAAAGTAAGTTAATTATTCGAGAGTTTTTAATTACCTCGCTGAGTCGATGGGACTAAGAGAGGCTATGTTAATGATTTGTAATAGACACTGGTTGTATGTTTACACGCTGTGAATACAACGTTTTTTTTACAAAATAGCTAATAATACTTTGCACATTTTTAACTTATTCGTTGTTCCTTTTTAACTTTTTAAATTATTTCTATATACTATATTTTGAATTTGGATTTTTTTTTTAAAAAAAGCAATGGATTATGTTTAAATTATTGTGACACGATAATTTTTTTTAGTAAAATCACGTTTTTTTTCGTGCTCATATATTATTTTCAGTTATTTTATGTAAGCTTTGTAAATTATGTTTGTTATGTAACTTATTTTTAATTTATCCCTTTTTAGGTATATATTTAAATAAATAGAGTGTATATTAATATTTTTTGTTTATCCCTATCCCTCATACAAACTTACACACCCCGGTGGCTTCGATAGTTTATTTGACTCAAAACACAAATGCATACTATTGTCAGTTTATTTGTTATCTATATTGTTATATTGATAACTTTAGGTTCTATTCACAACCTTGTTTGCAGGACATTCATAATTTGGTCCAGATAGAAATAAATAATGAATTGTCTTGATGTTACTTCTAATTAATTTGTGTTAAAATAACTCTCAATTACATTTTATAAATAGCTGCCCCCATGCGGCTACGCCCGCTTGAAATATACGATTTTTTTAATGTATTAAAGACAACACCGGACAAGCGCGAGTCAGACTCGCCCACCGTGGGTTCTCTACCAATTTTAGTATTGTGGTTGGGAAATACCTTATAGGTTTTGATGATGCGACGAAAAAAGTTTCAAACTTAAATTTGCGCTCATGTACACTTATTTTATATGAAATGTACTTCAAATATAAGTAATTAATAATTAAAAGTAATATTTACTTTTCGGATTTTTTCCTTTATTTGTATTGTTTACAGGAGTATACTATGAGTTATGATTACGCGGCGAATTTCATGCCAAATGAAGCAAAGACGATACATAAATGCTCATATATTTTGACTGCGCTGTATTTCTGTTGTCCATGGCACTGTAAACCTGAATATCTAAAATTAATTTCACCTTGATACCTCAACGCGATCTCAAGTAAAATGGTCTAGACTGACCGACAACAAAGAGATCTTATAAGGGTTCCGTTTTTCCTTTCGAAGTAAAGAATCCTAAAAATGGAATAATTGTTTTAGTTTGGTTATTTATACTAAAAATTAAATCAGCTTCACGCTGTATCCCGCATGCAGCAGCGTAGGCAAAGGGAACCTGTGTTAAGATACTTCGTTCTCCAGTTTCCGCGTAATCGAGATTTTTCTATCATCATACAAATTGAAAACTAAAAATTCAGCCAATTCAGTAGAACAGTTGTATAAAATAATTGTTATAGCAATTGGCAAATTTATCGAACTAAGTACTTTAAATTAATATAACTTTTTTATTTATGAACCCATAGTAATAAAACAAACCCTATATGTTAACGGACGGTTGCCAGAATGTAATAGTGACAACCGCATTAAAGTTTTTCAGCTTCACGCCAGGTCCTTTCAACCTAAATTCTATATTTTATTATTAAAATATGTTATTTTTATACTATTAAGTACAACAATGATAGGTATAGATATCACATACTAAAGATCATTATTTTTGAAACGTACTTAAGATTTATAAAATAACAAGATGAATAAATAATGCTAAATCATCATCCTTTCAGAAAACTTTGAGTTGCTAACTTATTTGTAAAAAAAAAGGGTAAATGGATAACTTATTTTTCTTTCAGCTGTACACTGTATATCACATATTGTAAAGTTGAAGGTAAGCAGAAAAAGCCTAGTGTGATACTTCGTTTTTCACATTGCGCCCTAATTCGATCGAACCTACAACCATCTTGTTTACAGTCATACGCTGTCCCACTGCGCCACAATGGTCTCATATAATTGAATTTAGCTCTTCAATTCTACAAATATTATAAATCGAGTAACATTGCTATGTTATGAAAATGTGGGCCGTGACCTTCCTTGGTCGTAGCTGTCCTTATTTTATGAAAATGCACACTGGAAATAAAGCTGTGACGCATTTTTAGCACTATTTGACGCACGTAACCATATCACAATGAACAAGTTGTAACTTGTGGGCTCGCGTACAATTTACTTGTTTCCGCCACTCCAAATATGTTATATTCTAGTTTATTCCTTTAAATAAATACATAATTTATATCTGCGTGATGCTGTTAATTGGACAGATATTTCTCGTTTCATGATAAATCCGAAAATCAAATCGCTCGCGGCGGCGCCCGTTTGGACGATACTAGTATTTATTTATCGTAATTGCTTTCGTGTTCTAATAGTAGGTATTATCATTTTAAATTTAAGAAAACTACTTTCAGCCAATTCAATAGAACATTCATCTTGTAGCAATTTAGTCGAACGTAATAATTCATATAGATATATATATTTTTTATTTATGAAGTGATTCAAATAAAACAAATACTTAATGTTAAAGGAAGTATGCCGAAATACAATAGTGAAAAGTGTATTTTTTTAATCAGTTAAGACATTTCTGAGATTTTCGTGCACAAACTCACAGACGAATCGATCAAATTTTTAAACATCTTTATTTTAGGTTACAATTTTATTATATTTACTTACCTCATGACGGATTTTTAAGTGGTGCCTATTATTCAAATTCAACGTTCAATTATAATATCTTTTGTCGACGTAGACTATCCTTTTAGCTTCAGATTCGTGCC
>DWMY01001913.1:0-13096 GCA_018249775.1 Heliconius hecalesia formosus
AATGAATTTTGAAATAACCTACAAATCTCAATTTGAAATTAACCAAATTGTTAGAATTATACTTACTAAATATAATCACGTTTGTATCAAAGAGAGCTTTGATTGATTTAATGTTGAATTTCCATGAATTTTGTTTAGCTTTACATATTACCTGCATTAGGTTTTTTTTAGCTTCACGCTGTATCCTGTACATAATAAAGTTGGCAGAGGGAACCTGGGAACCTAGTGTTAATATAAGTACTCTGATACTATACACTATTGTACCCCTGCTCCACGACTGATTAGGTATTTGTAAGTAAGAATTCAATAGAGAAGCCGTCGTGTCGAAGTGGGACAGAATGTAAAGCGATGGGTTCGATTCGTGACGTTCGATTCCTACTCGGGGGAGTGAATTATTTTTATTTCCTTGGTAACAAGACAAAGAGTGATGAAAATAATCACACTCACAACCGCCACGTTTACAAACGCTATGCTGTTATACCATGACGGTCTCTCCATATATTTATGTATATGAGTTTAATATGAGTTTTCTGTTCAAAATCTATATTATTTAACAACAAAAAAACAAAAAGAGCCAAATGTATATACAAATAGTAATAAAAAACTTCCTGCGTTTCTAAAATTTAGAAATGAACTCAAAACCACCAGCCATAGAACTAGTAAAACCCAAAACTTTTAGAATTCGCTCAATTTAATTAGGGTTCCCTTTTAAATATTCAGGCGGCATATGTTCCTCTGAACACGACAGTATGGCTGACCCAAATGTGTCGGAGTTTTGATGTAGCGTCAAGGAAATGCATCGTCACCGAGTGCGACGGCTCGTTGCTAATTACTTGGGCGTTATTAATAGTTCTTAATTAAGCTGATGATAATATAGGGATAGTCTAATTGACTTAATTTTTGGGCGGTGGCTGTAATTTTGTGAAGTAGTATTCCACTCGCGGCATCGTCGGCGTGGAATAGAAAAAAAATGCATTCCATGGATGCACCTTGCATCACAATACATGGTAAGAAACTTAGAGCACTATACCTAGTTTATTTAAAGATCCCCTAACACTTACACTTGTACTTGCGACCCAAGTGTAGGCTTAAGAGGACCTTTAAATCTATACCTAACTTACTAAATTCGAAATAATTCTAGGTTAAGTTCTACAAGTGCCGCCTTCGAAGTTAACTAGGTTACGATAACCCAAATCAATATTTAATAGTGACCCAATTTCGTCCCTTAAAACGAATAGAAAACACAAGCACTACTCGATATAATTTTAATTGATAGCACTCCTCAACCCTGATATATGGAAATAAATCTGATCCAGAATTTCAATTTAAATACTAGGGATTGATGGAAATGGGAACACCATATAAAATGAGGAGGCTAGTTATGGCGAAGGGGCACATGTGTGGGACTATAAACGTGGCAGGTTGTGGGTTACTGATTCCCACTGGAGGAAATGAAATATTCAATGATTATTTTCATTTCCTCTTTCTGGTAAGCACGCAAAGCACGGCGTTGAGTTCTCCCAATCAATACATAATGCATCCTGTTCAATTTTCCAATTCTAATACAAATGTAGGGAACGGAAGTGTCTAAAAGGAAACGAAGTATCTTAAAACTAATTTCCCAGGTTTTTCTATCAATCGGTTCATTAAAATTTATTGTTTTGGGTTAGATCATTAGGAAACTGAAAGTTATCAGAAAGAACCTGGGAAGACACTTCTTTTGCTTACTTTCCGCCGAAAACTTAAGGTATTGCTTATTGGGTTAGTGCTAGTTTGCTAGGTAAAAATAAAAATATAAAAATAAATATATTAATAGCCATAGACTACTGGCTAAAATTAGGCACAGGAGAGACAATACTAAAAAAAAGATACTCCCGCGTGTGTGTACACGCGGAAGTGCGGATAGATCTTTTCTTCTGTATCACAAATGTCGCATTTTTTTTTCAATTTCATCCTTTATCCGCTTGTTAAAGTGGGCAGATAGAGTGCCAGGACATCCCGTTCTTCGGTTTCCGCCCAAATTTTGTACTGTCAGAGCCTGCCAAACGGTAGTTATTCCCCCGAATGGGAATCAAACCAACAATCATCGCGTTTACAGTCTGACAATTTCCTACAGTAGGTACCAAGGGAGCCTTACAACATAAAAATAAAATTTAGTCAATAAACATGACTTCAATGTATATGTAGGTACCTAATGGGCAAACAAACAATAAAAAATAATAAATGACTTCCAATTACGGTATATTCATCAGATAAAGACAGTTAGAATTCTTCTACAAAATGGTTTACTAAATTAGATTTCTATACATATATCATATAGCTGAAGTTTATTTGATTGAACGCGCTAACCTCGTAAACCACTGGATCAAGTTACCTTTTTGTGCTAAATGGAGAAAAGCTATAATAGACTATGTTACATTACTTTAGTCGTTTCGATGTAACCTGCTGTACCTACGGTCAGAGTTACCTCCCGCACTAATGTTTGACCACATGTGATCACGCGAAGGTTATATTTTATAATAACATAGTTGAAATATTGGCATACGAGAGAAATGAGTTCAAAGTTCGTTGGAAAACATTGCATGCATATTCTGAGAAGTTTGTTTTTTGTAATCAAGGGATTTTTTAACAATATTCATAAAATCATTCTAGACTTTCATATATATCACTTGAGGCTGGTCGTGGCGCAGGGGCACAACGGGTTAGGGGTTTCTCCTTACTGGTAACGAGGCAGACAACAGATGTGACTTAACGGGAACTGAATGTCCTAACACTAGGTTCTAAGCCGGTGCGTAGGAAGTGCCTTTATACTAGATTCCTTCTACCTAAACTTCTATATTCTGAAAACAGCAACAGTGTTGTTTCGAACTTTCCGTTCAATTTTCGAGGCTTTGCCTGTAGGCTGGCGGAATTCAACGCCGTGCTTTATCTTGTTACCAAAGCCAGGAATTAAACACAATTGTAGAATATGAACTAGTTAAGTCATATTACAATTCCCTCTTAAAACTTCCTAAAATGATAATATTTGTATAGTAAAAATACAAAATAATATTTTCCTTCGTCATTCGGCTGTAAGTTGACCTAGTTGCGCTTTTTCTAGCCGAGCTTTTACTTTTTTAATAACACTAGAATAAACAACTTTAATGGATAGCTCTCAAAATGGTGGGTAAGTTTGTTTTATTTTTGGATATTTATTTGTTTCAATTTATTCATTGAGGTAGGAAAGAGAGAGCAGGTACATTATACATATAACTTCCATATATGAAAAAAAATATATTGTGGCTATTTATTTAATAGAACCCAAAAAAAGGGCTTTTAAATTTTCAGTCCAATGAAAAATGATTTTTTAGAAGTTAAGTGAAATGTCACCACGGGTAAAGCCGCGAGCCCAACCCTAGTCTATCAAGTAAAAGAAACATATTCATAAGTAAAGTTTTAAAAGTAATATAATAATGTGTGTACACACATACATACATATGTAATATGTTTGTATAAACAAAGCTCATTTCAAGCCCTTGCGAGATTCAAGTTTTGAAGTAATTTTTCTTAAGTATTGTTTTAATGGGTTTTGTTTTAATTAGGTTTGGTACTTACTTATATTATATCTTTCAAGTGTAAAAATGCGAGGGAAGCTTAAAATGGAAAATTATAGCAATATCTTTATACATAAAACTATTGAGACCAGTCGTGGCGGAGGGTTGCAAGAGCGAATGTGAACACGAGGAAATGAAATATTTAATATTTTTGAGTTCCCTCTGCCTACCGTGCTGTGTGCTGAATATAGCGTGAAGTTTAAAAAAAATCTTGAGTGTCTGACGGACAACTGAATCAAAACAAATCGCGGGGTATAGAGCTGTTGGCATAGGGATAACCTGGATAATCTCGTGAACCTACCAGGGGAAGTATAAAAAATTAGAAGGAAGAGTGCCCAAAATTTCTTTTAGAATAATAAACGTCCGGATATTACATATTATATTACAAAACTAAGAGGGCATTGGCCGAACTTCCTACGGGAACGGTAAAAAGACCGAGATTTAACTTTTCGTATTCAACAGAGACGAAGTTGCTGGATAAAACTAGTACTTCAAAAAACTGTGAACGTAACAAGGTACGCCCACGCGTTTTAAATATCAACCATGCTGTGGTCTATCCAATCAAGCTATACATATAATACATATGTACCATATTCACTACAGCTTTATATAGTCTTTTTTTGTTCAAACTTTTCTTGTTAACTTTTGTCGTTGTTGGACGAGGCGAAAGAGGTATGTAGAGACCGTGGCGTTTGAGCTCCGTTCTCTCTGACCACCCCGCTATACAGCGGAATACAGCGTGAAACTAAGTTAAGTTCTGTTGTATTATCATGAAACTCGACAATTATGTATGTGTAAATGAGGTGACACTACAACGTCAGTTTGTGCTCATTACATTCATTTTATTATTATGTGTTCTGTTGGAAAAAGCGTATTTTTTTAACTGTTAATATTTTTTAAATTTATTTATACAATCAATTTACAACATCCAAAAGGTCGACGGCAAAAGTGCCAAATTCTCATTTTTATATAAAAACTAGCTTTGTCCTATGACTTCGCCCGCTCAAATGGAAATACCTAAGTTTTGTATGACACATGACACATTCCAAGTAACGTCCGTGTTTGTAGGTACAGTAGGTTATATAGAAATAATTATCGTGATATTATATAATCTATAACTTTTACCAATAGAAACTGGTATTTCCAATAAAAAAAAATATCAATTTCAACCAGTAGTTACTGAGATTAGTGCATTCAAATAGACATACTCTCCAGTTTTATAATATTAATAAAAATTAAATTTTATTAAACAATTCCAGACATTCTGAGGCCAGTCGTGGCGCAAGAGCACAAAACTGTAAACGCGACTAGTTGTGGGTTGTATCTCCTCTCGAGGAAATGAAATTTATTTAAATTTATTTTTTCGCTCTAGTGTAGAAGCAAAGCGCGGTGTTGAGTTCTGCCACTCAACATGCAATCCCTCCAGAATTGAGCATAAAATGGTAAAACAGTTTTTAACACTAGGTTTACTCTGCCTACTCTGCCGTGTGCGGGATACAGCGTGAAGCTGATTTAATATAATTCTGTACAATAACATCAATTTATAAACCATCTCAAGAGAAGCTTTAAAAATTTAAAAATATATAATTCTACAAAGTATATAAAAAAAAATAATTTATAAAGATCTCACATTTTTTAAAAACCATAATCGACTTCATAGAGGTAGATTATTTAAGGCGCTACGTGACTACGGCGTAGCATCTGCTACGTACAAAGTGTCGTACTATGAAAGTTTTTTTATTGTATCTTTCCTTTTTTTAGTGACGACCCAGCGTAGAGGCCTGCTTGTGAACGCGACATCTATAATATGTTCAATTCCCCTTTGGTTATCCCAAAAGCAATTATTTTAATTTCTTCGCTCTGATAACAAGACAAAGTGCGGCGTTAAGTTCCGTCACATTATTAATTAGAAAATGCCCCGAAAACGAAGTGTTTTAAACGGAGGGTCCCCTGTGCCTACCATGCCATATGAAGGACACAGCGTAAAGCTGAAAAAATTATTCCTCCGAAAATTGAATCCACAGTCGTGTCATTTACAGCCGGACTCTGTCTTACTCTGAAGTCAGATCAAATATATAAAAAAGAACAAATGAAAGTTTAAACAACTTAATATGTAGTTAGCGTGTTACAAGCGGAAACACATTTGACTGGATAACATATAAAATGACAATTAATAGCAACTTAGTTACGGCATTTTCGCACGAAAGTGGTTTTTTTCATAAAGCGACGAGACAACGTATCACGTTCACTTTATGGTCGTTTGTCACGTCACTTTAACCGCTTTTTTAGCTGCTCCATGATTTATTCCTTAAACAGCAATGTAGGTAGAGCTGTCCTAGAGTCAACTAAGCCGCGGTGGTCTCGTTACCAGAGCAAAGAGATAAAAAAACCCATTCTCATGAGCAGATATGAATCAAACCCACAACCGTCACGCTAAGCATGTAAGTCACATTGTTAGAACTGCATAATATTTGAGTATTATCGTCCATTTAGGCTTCTTGCAGCACTTTTCTTCTAGTACACCTGCTTGTGTGCTTTTCGTAAATAAATAATAGAGACGCTCATTAAAAATTATAAAAAAACTTAATTCTCATTTTATAGAACTACAAAGTTATCTCTAAGCCACGCGTATAGTCGACTACATAAAAGTGTATAGCGTCGTTTGAATATATATGTATGTATTATATCTGTAATGCCAAAACCGCAGACGTGGGGCGATCCTTCAATTTGTCATGTATATACGTATGTGCATCTATTCTAGTACAACTACATAATTTTCCATTTGCAAGAATGGCACATCTTAAAAAGAAAAGAAAAGAGATATTACTACTATGTTATACTTAACTTAAATTAGCTACACGCTTTATCCCTAGCGGGTTAGTCAGAGAGAACGGAGCGCCAAGCGTTACGGTCTCAACATACCCCTTTCGCCTCGTCCACTGTCATCACCTTCTTCATACATTCACTCCGGGCGGTCCTCATGTTTTTTACGTGACCTACCTCCAGTATCTTAGATACTGTGTTTTCGAAAGTCAATCGAGGTCTCCCTACCTCTCTTACCACTCACTTTTCCATCATAAATCTTTATTGCCATTCTTTCCTCACTTATTCGTTCTACGTGCCCAAACCAGCTACACGTTTTTCCTAATTTTCACCGTGACATCTTCGCTAGTACCTGCCATTCTATGTATCTCTTTATTGTGGGTTCGATCAGCTAAGGTTACTCCGCATATCCTACGAAGAGATCGCATGTCCACGGCATTCATGTTTCCTTTATTTTTCTTCTGTAATACCCACGCTTCGCTGCCGTATAACAGCGTCGGTAACAACACTGCATTCTCAATAAAATTGCATTGTGTACGGCTTAGACTATTATTTTCACACCCTTATTTCAGAGTGGTGACTAATGCCTGCAACTTGCATTCTGATGATGCTATGAGCAGCAGGCAATTTCCATTCAAGTCACCTACTTTCAATCCCATGTTACTTTGTTTCACTCCTTGGACACAGCTATCCAAATACAAATTTAACAACCAAGCTGACACGGCACAACCTTGTTTAACACCCGATCAGATGTCAAACCAGGGCGATATGCTAGCTCCTACTCGCACGCAAGCTGAGTAATCTTTGTAAAAAGACTTTACAGTCTGCAGCAAGGGTCCGCTCACATTGTACCGAGGTCTCTCCATAATTTCACCTTAAAATTCTATCAAACGCATTTTCCAAGTCCACAAAATTAATTAAAACCACACATCCTCTATATGATTCTAAACTAATTGGAAAGGGATACTAGTAATTGCAATAAGTGATATGTATCACCTACTAACAATACTTCACACTAGTTTCCTTCCAATAAGGGCCGCCACTTACAAGCAACTGCCCCCGATTGACACAACTCCACTGCTTTTATCATCTTTTTCACCTTAATCTACCTCTTTTACACGAGTTCGCTAACACGGCCTCTCCTGACGGGCAAGCGTCCTCGCGCCTGTTCAAACCTGCCGCCGGGAGCGGCATAACCTCTTATTTACACTGGTCACAACCTCTAATTGTGGAAACAATTTTTATTTTAATGAAGTTCATGTATACAATTTGTATGAATTGTTTTAACATTTAAATGATAGGAGTCTAAGTCACCCCCACGCTCAAACAGAGTCTAACAAGAGTCTTTTCTCGGTCACCTCGTACCTATCATGATAGGGCTTAAACAAGTCTTTTCCGAGTCACCCCCACGCTCATATTGAGTCTGACAAGAGTCTTTTCTCGGTCACCTCGGTACCTATCGTGATAGGGCTTAAACAAGTCTTTTCTGAGTCACCCTTTTTTTTTTCGTGATGAAATCCTGTTACAGATACCGGCCCGAGTGGGGACTCGAGCGGGTTATGTGGGGCTCGCGGACTGGCAGATGTAGGCCGTCCGAATACCCACTAAAACCTCACGGTGCTCTTCCTCGACCGCCACTGGCCGCGAGACGCGGGGACAATAGTCGTCCGCGAAACGCGGCGACGGGAGCCTGCAAGGCACGTCGCGGAGTCAAGGGTGTGTGGTCACCCTCGACGGCCTGCTTTCCGAGTCACCCCTACGATCTTATTGAGTCTGACAAGAGTCTTTTCTCAGTCCCATCTTAAACACGGAGTTATACAGGTCTTTTTCAGGTCACTCTGACGGTCAACGTCTAGAGACTAACACTGATCTTTTCCTAATCACCCCGTATCGTGAGCTACATGACGTATATTTATAAATACGGTGGTGTAACCAAGTCACCCCGACGCCCGTTAGTTAACGAGTCTAACACGAGTCTTTTCTAAGTACCCACATACATGCACACAATAACTTAAATTTACACATTGAAAATTCAAATTCAATAAGGAGTCAAAATTATAAAAATTCTAAAGTGTGGTTAACTTACTCTCAAAGCATCATGGACAGACCTGTATTTTTGCTCGGTCTATCCTGACACTTGCTTATTATTCGTCCTCGATTCGATCCATTTTTCGAGTCTTTATGAAACCACAATAAAATTACTAAAGCAATAAAATGATTAGTAAAGTAGTCCTTTTATTTTTCGATAATAATTTTAAACAGCAAAGATTTTATAATAGCTTTTAATTTTTAGAATACCAAACATTCAATCCAAATTACCAATTGGGCGAAGATAGCGAAGGTATTCCACTTCTGATGTTAGAAATCGGAAGCGGTTAACGTTTTTAAAACAAACACGTTAAAAACAAACATCGTCTATATGATTCTAAACTATTTGGAAAGGGATACTATGTAATTGCAATAAGTGATATGTATCACTTACTAACAATACTTCACACTAGTTTCCTTCCAATAAGGGCCGCCACTTACAAGCAACTGCCCCCGATTGACACAATTCCACTGCTTTTATCATCTTTTTCACCTAAATCTACCCTCTTTTACACGAGTTCGCTAACAATATTTATATGCAAAAAAACAGCTTAAAGTTTTTCCTGTAATTAGGCTAGGCAGAGTGTTAAGACATTCTGTTCCCCACGCACCGCCAAATTATCGAAACATTGTATAATAAAAAGTGGAAATCAACGCTTCGCTTTGTATACGAATCAAATCCGTCACGTTTACAGTCAGACTGTGCCACGACGACCAAGTTAACCAAAAAGCCGAATTCGACGTATTTCACCACTTCACATGTTCTATTTAATGTTGAGTTATAAATTGATATGCAAAGATTTTTTTATATATTCACATTAACTAAATACATAAGAAAAATGAAAAAAAGAAAAACGAATAATCCATTGATTATATTTTAATTATTTCATTGTGACTCTGATGTGGCAACACTACGTCACACCAGAGTCATAAATGAAATAGTTCTCCAGTTCTGCCTCAATGTTTTATGTTCAAGGGTGGAAAGTGGACGAACGGAGTCTGTTAACACTATATAACAACATCGGCCTTAAATCATGATTCGGATAATATATATATTTTTTTTGATTTACACATTTTCCCGCACATAGCAAGGTAGGCAGAGGCAGAAGAAGAAGGCAGAGGAAGCCTGGGAACCTAATATTACCAAAGCGAAGAAATTTAATGATGAAATATTTCATTCCCCCCAGTATGAATCGCATCGATAATTATCGCATTTATAGTTGCACGCTTGTGACAATGCGTCACGACGGCCTCATAACACACCATTTTATATTATAAAAAAATATGAAAATATGAACGTAATGAAATTTGATCATGAAATTTCAAAGAGGCGCGGGTTCAAATCCCGATACATTAATTTTTTTATAACTTCGAAAAAAAAAATTTTTTCTTCTTAAATATGGAATAACACTTCAGAAAATATTCTATAGTATAGTTATCCTGGACGACTTTTTCTTTAAATATTAACTCAAATACTGTCTCATGTATTCACGCTCTTTATTCAACGTGCCCAAAACCACGAAGGTTTACGCTCGAGAAAATCATCAAGAAACTGCTATTTCATTATGTTTCAAGGGTCATTCGTATTCGTAAGATAACAAAAATTAAATACATAGCCGTCTTGCCGCAGGGGCACAATCGCGTGACAGTAACCGACGTTTTTGACGGTCTCTCTGGTAACGTGGCAAAGCGCGGCGTTGATTTCCGCCACTCAACACAGAAAGTGGGGAATGGAAGTGTTGTAATTGGGACGGAGTGTCTTAATACTAAGTTCCCAGGTTCCCTCTGCCTACCCTGCAAAGTGGGGGAATACAGCTTGGAGCTCAATTATATAAATAAATAAAAAAAATACTAGAAAATCACACCGAGTTCATGGACCAAAACAAAACAAATCCTCTGCAAAACTACAAAAGTGGTGAATATGCAATTGTGCCCTGAACTAAGCATCACACAGAGCCAGTGTGTCGTGTGTCGCCGTCGACGGCATTATTCATGCAGACAATGCTCTCGCAGAAACGAAACCAGCTTTTTTAAGTTCAACCAACTTTAAATAGCGTTTATTATCACTTGTCGTGCATTTAGTGATGGGGACAAAAAGAAAATTCATTAATTTTCTTCGTTCCTTACTCTTTTCTTTATTTTCTTTCATATTTTGGCCAATAATGGTTATTTATTTGCAACGCAAGGAAGTCTTAATACTGGGATGTAATACTGTATGAACGTAATAGTGGGTTATGCCAAATTCAAATAGTAATAGGGATTTGTCACCAAATTATCTATGTATTCCATTAAAGTAACTTAAGGAAAACTTTTTCTAGGGAAAATATTGTCGAATCAATCTAAATCTAAGCCAAAAAAACATAAATAGAGTGGTTTTATTTAAACCAAATTGAATTAAAGAAAAACCTCGCTTTCAAATGACTAAAATGAAATAAACATTAAACATAACATAGTACTTTAAGCAAGAGTTCTATCTGAAATCTACGTCCATCTCCCAAAAGTAGATTGATTGAAAGGACGTACCTAGTAAATCAGTCTATCCTTCCCATTTCAAGTCCTTTATATAATATATATTTTATATTGTGCTGAGAAATTAGCTTCATCAGATGGCAGGAATATATGAATATATGATATTTAAGATAACCAGCCACAAGCAATGCAGGTCAATGTTCATCATAATATAGTTGGGCTCGCAAGAATGTAAGTGTGACGTCATCACGCCTGAATGGATAGCAAATAGATATTAATCATAACATGGATTTTACGAATTATGTTTTGTTACGCAATAGAAGACACTGAAAAAAATCCTACAATAATCACATTAGGGTAGTATGTGTTGGCGACCACAGACAGTACCTATAGAGTTTAGGGATAAATTCCAATTGTTATTTCTTTAATTTTTTTGTAATTTCGATGTATATGTTATCTACATTTATTATGTTAAATAAATAAAAAATATTACTATTATCAAACTTCTTGAATAAAGCTTTGATTTTAAAATCCACAGCTATACAGCCACTACTAACTACCAACCAACCAGTCCAACAGTGTCATACAAAATACACGCTCTAAGATTCCCATGCAAATGTGATACAATGAAAGATGAAAATGATCCTTCAAACTGACTTAAACGCGAGACGCCCGAGACGAGAGAGTTACAAGTTTAGTGCTTTTACATTATAAACAACTGACCTATTTAGAAAGTACATACATTGTATCATACTAGTTATCTTTCGTGACTTCGTCCCGATAAAAATGATAACATATATTGTATTTAATTTTGCAATTACAAGTGCTTTAAATTCAAGATATAGTAAAATAGTCAGTGTAAAGTCAGTCCCACAAGAAGCTACCATCGTTGCGGAAGGCAGTACTACTAAGAGAAGGGACAGAACGGAAATTAAACAATTAAATAAAGAAATCCAAGTGATAGGACACCTTAATTTATTTGTTTAAGTTTCAGGCTGTCCCCGCACATAGCAGTAGTAGGCAGAGGGAACCTGGCAACCTAATGTTAAAACACTCCGTTCTCCATCGAGACACTTCTAATTATTTCGAGTATACATGTTTATTTAATCTAGTCGTATAGTAGTTAAATTGTTTTATTTAGTCTGTTATTAATGCCTTTGTTTCTCAGTATCATTCATTCCCCCAAGTAGGTATAGAACCTAAAACCTGGCAAACACCTGCTGCTGCCAACTGCGTCAAAACAGCCTCGTACGCAGAAGTCCAAATATTTACTTACTTAACACCATCAAATGTCAGTACTCTCAGTCTTACAGTTAACTACAACCGGCTTTCGAACAAAATAGAAGAAAAAATACTAAGAATCAATTTGGCGACTCTAAAAGTCATCTTTAACGGCGTCCTTCCCTCGTTTACGTCAGAAAGATCAATTTATCAAACTGACAGATATCTTTTGGTCGAGATAAAAAAGGCCGCTGAGTAACACATTTTGGGGTTGTGTAACGGTTATGGGGCAGTAGTTATTTTCGTTCTTACTACAATTTTATTTACCAAATTTTCATAAATTAAAATTTTGAGAATGTGTAAGTTTTGATAAATTAATAAATAAATAAAAAACCATCAATTTCCAAAAAAACGGCTGAACATTTTTTATTGCATGGTACTGGAAGGAACATAATATAACGAAAAATCCTTGCAACTCAATTTACCTACTAAGTATAGTTCCTGAGACTAGTGGGTTCAACAAAACAAAAGTATAGAACTACATACATCATTTTCTTTAGATTTATAGCATAAGCAACTAAGTAGCAAAGAATACAGAGGAAACTTGCGAAACTAAAGTAATTGTCGTAACACTGTTCCCATTAAGACACTTTTGTTCCCAGCTTTCCGCAGAATTCTGGAGACATTGCTTGTTGGGTAGTAAAACTCAACGCCGCGTTTTGCCTTGTTACCATATATTCCTCGTGTGGGAATCAAATCCACACCTTTCGTGTTGACAGTAGCTTGTACTCTGCCACACGACTGGCCTCTACTTACATCATACATACGAGTAAGTATATCATATTACTTGTTTTCGTAACAAAAATTTTAAGCCACGGTTTAGTCGTTTAATAAAACAAAAC
>DWMY01001914.1:0-13092 GCA_018249775.1 Heliconius hecalesia formosus
CACCAGAGCGAAGAAATGGAAATATAAATTTAAGTAAATATTTCATCTCCTCGAGTGGGGATCGAACCCACAACCAGTCGGTTTTGCAGTCACACCTCGTGCCGCTGCGCCACGACCGGCCTCGACTTCATCATTGAGTGACTGACAGACAACGCACAGCCAGTCTATGCAGCGAACAACGCTGAAATTAGGCATGAAACTTTCACGATTCCTCGAAATTCAAACGGCAACAAAAAGATTTTATAGTACACGCAAACGAAGTTGCGATTCGTATTATATACTACTTTTTAATACAACCATTTTTTGGTAAATAATAAAAAATAGTTGTATTAAAAACAACCTAAAATAATAAATAGTTTTAATATAAAAAACATAGCTACAAAGTAAGTGGATGACAGCATTACCTCTCAGTAAATAGGTTCCTGGAGTCCATTTGAGCGAAAATATATGATAAGAGCTATTGAATCGCGATATATTGAATTGAATGACGTAATAAATGTGCATCATACGATTGAAATGGACGAACGATTTTTAATATTTATTAATATTTACTAATTAACACAATCTTTATGTATTGAGTTGAGTACCGTCTGATGATCGACGCGATGATCACAAGTTCGATTCCCACTCAGAATGATTAAAATATATTTCTGCTTTACCAGTCCAGCACAGTAAATTAATAATGTTAGTTTTTTTAACCCATATGCTTTGTCTAAACTGACTAATTTAAAAAAAAACGGATTTTAATTAAATATTTAAGTTTTCCAATTTTATTCTAAAATATTATACATTTTTATACGAAATATATTGTTAATATAAATATTAAACGGTTTTCAAAAAATTATAAGGGTTTTACTTAGAAAATAATAAAAAAAACACAAAAAGAAACAAATGATAAGCTACTGATACACTGTCGTGATGAAAACCAGAAGTCTATGGATAATATAACTAATATTTTCTGGAGCCATGTGGTAGTGGAGCCTCTGCAATATCATAATTACCCTTTTTCTTCATATTACAAGTGAATAATGTAGACGTCAATGTAGTGGATACGGGTCATATGAAAGTAAATATAATATTTTTATATATCAATGTAAGGAAATATAATATTTAATATATATAATAATTATTTTTGGCTTAAAATATATACAGGCACATATGGACTAAGCTTGAATTTTTGAAGTCACCACGAACTTTGCTCATCCGTGTTTTTTTCTGTTTTTTTCAAATATCTCTTTATGTGTATAAATTTGTGACTTGTTTGCGTGGAGTTTAAGCCGTCGCCGGAAAATCCCGTTCTATCTTGTTTCTCAAAAAAAAAATTAAAAGTCTCCCCTACACTTCCAATCGGTAAGGTTCGCTTGTGCGTTGATTATCAGTCACTCAACTATAGAAGACTTATATACATATAGATATATAAAAACACTCGAACAGCTTATCAAGCGCTTTTCGAAACATTTTCAAAGCAAAGTAACGATGTTTGATGTTCAGATACAGCACGTAGGGCCAGCAATAAAAAGTCATTGCCCACGCTTTCACTTGTGCAAAAGAAATACAAAAGAGTATTTCTATAGCCACCTGACTTAATCTAAAGATCGACGAAACATTGCTATTTTATGCACCCCTAAGATTTTATTTCTTCTATAAGGAAATACTAAGTATTTGGGTTCTTTTTTAATAATGTTCTTTTTTGAGTTGTATTTATGTGAATTCAACGTAATTGTTTCGAATTCTGATACTTCTAAAAGAACTTTAAACTTATTATTTCCATTTATAAAGTTCTACATTCCCTCTGACTACTTTGCTACGTGCGGGATACGGCGTGAAGATAAAAAGAGCCTTTTTGGATAAATTAAATAACATAAAAAAAGACAACATTTCTATTCAAACAAGTAGCTCCTATTAGTATCCCTAGTATCTAAACAAACTCGTCTACTTTGTAATACTAGTACAGATATTCTTATAATAAGACAATCTATCAAAACTAAAATTCTATTATCAACGAAGTCTATTTATTGAATAAAAATATCATTAATCTCACTGACTGTCGCGCTCTTGTTTGTTTCCTGTAAATTGATAAAAATTAGACATCATTAGGGGATGAAAATGAATTAATGTATACTTTTTTATGTCATTTAATAATATTATCTCTAATTTGTATTGACCCGCAGTACTAAAATACTACAATACAAGTTATTACTTTTTGTTACATTGATTCCGCTTTTTTATATAATACTAACTGTAGCCCGCTATGGAAAAATAAAAAATCGATGGAAAGAAATGCTACACGCTGTATCAGTAGCATATCTCTATGGTCCAGGCAGAACCTAAATAAAGAGAACCTAAAGTTAAGACATAACCCACTTTCCGCCGAATTTCTAAGACGTCGAGAATTGAATGAAAATAATTAATTTCATATTTTATTATTTTCATGTCCTTACTATAAAGCGCGGTGTTAGGTTACGCAAATAAAGATAGCAATATGTCTAGTATAAAATATTGTCCATACATGACCTCTACCCATTCCTAAGTATAGAGGCGACCATAACAGCTGAGAGCTATAAAATTACACTGCTGGTACCATTAAAACATTTTTATGTGAAAAATGATAAGCCGCCACAAAAACTCCATAAAACTAGAGTCCTCTCATAAAATGCTTTGTGTGTGTTTTATTATACTTTGATTACGAATGACATGGCTACGATTGAGGAATTGTGATGCATCGCTATTGATATAAGTAATATATATTTTTTCCAGCTTTGCGCTGTATTTCGCACACAGCAAGGTAGGCAAAGGGGAACCTAGTGTTCAGCCTCCCTCTTTTCCATTCTCCGCCGAATTCTGGAACCATTGTATGTCGAGTGGCGGAAATCAACGCCGCGCTTTGCCTCTAAACCAGAGCGAAGGAATGATGAGTGACATAAAATATCATCTTGAAATTTATGTAAATATTTTAACTTGAAATAATTAAACCTACATCAATATTTTTTTTTTATTTTAGCGGACTAAGGACGCAAAAATTTTGATGAATAAGTTAAAAATAAGCCAAAAAATATTTTCAATATTTTAAAATTCAACCTATAATTAGGAATACATATTTAGTTACATTAATAATATTTCGCTTGGTCCCTTGCGCCACGAGTGGCCTCCATTTAAAAAAATATATATTTATTATGAATAAAAATTATAAAATTAGAATGTATTAATCTAAATCATAAAAATAATTATTAAATTAATTCCAACATTTCATTCTCTCTTTTCCTCAACTTTTATTGACCCATTGCTGAATTCTCCTCATTGGACTTCCAATCAGCTTAGTTGTCTGCTCTTCTCGTCAACTGACGGCCCATCGTTCTGACAAGATTAGATCCATTTTTAGGATGTCGTCCTACATTTCGTTTACCTTGCCCCAGAATTTGTCGCTTGTACACCAAGCGTGTGACTGTAAACCACGCTACGACACGATTGCTTTAATAACAGTTATGGCTTAATTTTTTTTTTTACCTTCACGCTGTATCCCAAGCGGGGTCTCATCAACCTCTCCGTACATGCTCTCCGTGGAGTCCTCCTGTTGCCTCCTTCCTCAATTATCTTTTATACAATGTTTCAGAAGATCAACTAAAGTTTCCCTTTACCTCTCTTTCTTCTCTTACCAGTTACTAATATCAGTTATAATTTCCATATTTGGTAATCATTACTATCTTGACATTATCTAATTCTATATTACGCTAACTTTTAATAACAAAAAGTCTTAAAAAATCTTTATAAAACGTATATATCATTATCACAATTTATTTTATATATATATCTACTTACACTCACGTTGATTCAAACAAGAAATTCAATAAGTAGGCGATATAACATATTCGTGCTCGAATGTACGAATGTAGAGTCTATTCTTGTTCTATATAATGTGTGGGCGTAAAAGTACTCGCTATTGCCATTGTTATTAACATGTTAATTGTTGGGAGGAGACTGAGACATTTGTAGGAATTAATGAATTTAGTATTATGGTAGCGTAGGCTTTAAAGTCGCTTTGGGATAGTGTAGACAGTGATACTACGTCTACTAGACTAGTGTCTGACTAATCGCGACGGTTGTGGATCCAACTCTCATTTGGAGGATGATTAAGAAGAAGTGCGGTGTTGAGCTCCGCCACTATCTCATTTCACACAATTTGACGGTGGTTAGGTTCACTCTGCCTACTGTGATATACGTGAAAATAGCTCTTTAATTACTTAAGGGTAGTTTTTATATTTTTTATCTTCTATCCAGTCTCCCCTAAAGAATACATGTCATCTAAAATAACTAGTAGCCAGTTTATGTATGTATATATATTTATATGTGTGTTGTGTTTAAAATAAAATAAATATGTACTAACATAGGGTAAATTTTTAAATGTAGATAACAAGTGGACCAAGTCTTAATTAAATAAATTATTATTATTATTATAAAACAAACACATACATAAAACGGTTCTAGTAAAAAAGTTTCCAATCAACGACAACTTTTAAAATGACAGTTTAATATAAAGTCAATTTTAAATGATCACAAAACTACAAGCAACCTTTATTATAAACTCTTAATGTCATTACTAAAATGACAAAAATATCTTCGAAGGAAGCTACTCCAACTTCCAATCTGCCCGAGTACCAATTACAGTGAGTAGGAGCTGTAGCCGCGGAAACTGTTCGAGCCAATTTTATCCGATACCAAATAACGATTTCATCAAACTACAATTTTAGTTTCAACTTTAAATTACAGACTGAAAGTGTCCTGCAACTTTGATAGGCTATTGCATTTATGAAATAACAGCCTTTAATATGAAACAAAAATAACTCATTTATTTATAGAGTGAAGCGTAAGTTCGTTATACATTGCCGTTTTAAATAAAATTTATCTGAGGATTGTCGTGGTGCAGCGGCACAGCGTCTAGCTGTAAGCAAGACGGTACGGTGGATTCTATTGCAACTTAAATTCTAAATTTAATTCCAAATTTATTGTTTAATTAAAAATGAATTGTTTTTTTCATTTGAAAATTTTTCTAACTGTTCTGGTTACAAGACAAAGCGCTGCGTTGAGTTTCGACACTCAACAGGCAATGTCTCTAAAACTATGCAGAAGAGAGAGAACGGAGTGTCTTAACACTAGGTTCCTTCTGCCTATGTTGATATACTAAAGCGTGAAACTGCTTTTAAATAAAAAAAAGTCCCTATTAAAAACCGTCAATGTATTTCATAATATGGAAAATTGCTATACAAATAAATGATGTATGAAGTCAGTTATACGTAGTTCATTCAATCAATCGCCCGAATGAATGTTGATTGGTAAATAGATGTGTATGTATGTATATTTTGGCGTTTTTTCACCGACGCCTGTTCGCTGGGGCATAACAGTGTGTCAACAGCAGTGAAATTTTGTTTTTCGGATTTTCGCTCCGAAGGCTAGGTAGTATAGTAGGTACTGCGGGTGTGTACGGGTGACTTTCAATAAGCAATTTGATTAATAATTTGTAAATATTTATGTGTATAGCGAACGTGGTTTTATTTTGTATGCATTTTTAACAACATTTTTTCAATGTTTTTAATATGGTGTATAGTAAAACGGGTACAAGTGATTTTTTTTTTTTGATAAGTGTTCATTCATTCATCATTTCATTCATTAAAGCCAGAAAGAGCATTATCACCATGAAACACTTACCAAAATATATATTTTATTTCAATTTCCTTTCATTTCCAGAAAGGTAGCTAAAGATTTGACACTAGGCTATCTGTTACAATATATGTAGATGAAGGAGACGATTATCTCTATTACTATCTTTATATGACTTATATTCCTTCTTAGTGGGGCAGACGTGAACACAGTGACTCCATTTTGCACGATCTTAAGATTAGTGTTTATTGTTTTGTGTGGGTCCGACATGTTAACTCTTTCCTTCACCATCTTCATACAATTTACTTTATTTACTACTAAACCATACATCTCTGAATAATTACCGATAAAAATATAAATACATATATTTTATTTTATATTTGCAACGATATTTGCCCATTTTTGTCCACGCCTGAGGGGAGCTGAACGCAAATCTGTAGAATAATGACGACAACAAATCATAAGCTAAGCCTTTTCCAGCAGATAATATGACGTAAATAATACGAGATACTTGCAAAGAATCAGAATGTGCGATCATATAAGAAATCCACAAAGGGTAAGGGTCGTTTGATGTTCAAATAGAGCGATTTTCAATTTATATCGTGTTCCTCGGGTATCGAAACGCCTACCTCAGCCTTATTTGGTTTTATATTTAATACCTATATTGTGTAATATGTTTTTTTGCGTTTTTGTGGATTATTTTCTGTTATATGAAAATTGCATTTGCTTATTTTATTTGTAATTAATTTATTTTATAATTTATATAATAACTAGTCGTTGTCGGTAGCTTTTAGCGTGGACCTTATATTATGAAATCTGTTTTTAATATTCCGTATCTTAAAAAGAAAAAAAATCGAAATCATTAGCAAGATTATATGATCACTTTATTGTGTTAATTGTTAAGATCTTAACTCTAAAAACCCAATCATATTTAACTGACTATAAAAGTCAAAGTCAAAGTCAGTAGTAAAAGAAAAAACCGGACAAGTGTGAGTCGGGCACACCGAGGTTTTTCATATAAAAATTGGAGGTCGCTAGCTTTTTCTGAAATTCAAATTTACCTTAGCCAGAGTCCTTTCATCTGATACCTCACTTGAGCTAGCGGCTTTGATACCAAATTTTGTCCCCATTTTATGGCCATTATTTTTAAGATTTAACCACAACAAAACTTTCATATTTTTTCCTGAACTAGTAGTAACTGTAGAATGCAGAAACTGAAATTCGGCAGGTAGAACCTGCCGAATTTCATAAGTCTAGGACAACGGAAAGTTATTCATTTTAATTTCCTTTATAGTGTCAAAATATGTGTTTTTGCGATATAAACGGCCATATCTTTAAGGTCATATTTTTGTAAGTGTAGAAATACGATGTTTTCAGGAAGTCATGGGGCCGTAGATCTGAGTATATGGTTCGGACTTCAACTCGATATCTCCAAGCGTTCCTGATAACTTTTATAAATTGTTCTTCCCGTTGATCTATAATCTTAAAATTGGTAAGGAACCCTCAGTGGGCAAGTACAACTCACACTTGACTAAGTTTTTGTCCATATGTCTTAAAATATATATATTTTTCTTTATATATACTAAACGTATATACATGCTATGCTATAAAATCGAACCGATAACCTCTTCTACATCAAACAAAGCCCAAACAACCGAACATACATACAACCAAAACCAATCGCTATGTTTGGCTGTACCATACATTACTGTCCCCTCACGCCGCGCTGGTACAATAGTTCGGTTATTGGCATTCCAGGGCGAGACTATTGTGAGCAAGCTAATGATAAATCGTTGAATCTGCAACCGCTCTGCATTCGCTGTATCTATCTATCTATTGAACGGTTTCTTTTAACGTTTTACAAGTTTGAGGGGAAAATTGGACATCTATCTGGGAAACTCACCTATATATTTTCTATTTTGTATTTTTTTAGGGGCCGTTGAGGTTGCACAACCCTTGACTTTTTGTGGGGTTCAATTCCCAATCGGATAAATTAATTATTTTCATTACCTCGCTCTATAGGAAGCAGAACTTATAGCGACGATTTGCCTCGTTACCAGAGCGTGGAAATGAAAATATTAAATATTTCATTCTACCGAATAGGAATAGAACCCATAACCTTCGCGTTTACAGTCGCAAGTTTGACGCCATGACGGCCATATAATAATAATAAAAACATAATAATTAATTAATATATGTAATTATTAATCACAGCCCCCTGATTAATTAGAGATTGAATCCACAACCACCCCGTTTAAATTGAAACGCTCCCGCAACTCGTGGTCTAATTTCTAAGAAAAATATTCTAGTAAACAAAAAAGAAACGAGGCACCAAATAAAGAACGTGACGTTACTTACACATTTCGCTTCATCTAAACAAGGTTCATTAAGAACCAGCTGTTCTAAAGGGATTAAATTAAACGAAAGAAAAATCCCTTGTTATTTAAAACTTTCGTATTCTAAGAATTATACAGAAATAATGGTGTAGTCTTGAAAAATGAAGTGAAATAATATTACATGTATACAAATTATATTTTCATTATATACACTTTCCAGATATTGGAAACAAAACGCGACTTTCAGTTCCGCCACTCAATATGCAATCTCATTTGGCGGTGCACGGGGACAGAGTGTCCTAACACTACGTTTACTCTGCATATCCTGCGTAACAACCCAACAAAAGAATTAACATTACACGTCGCTCTACCAAAAGATTAAAAAAAAAAAATTAGCTTCACGCTTTATCCCGCACACAGCAGGGTAGGCAGAGGGAACCTAGTGTTAAGACACTCCGTTCCTCACTTTCTGCCGAATTCTGGAGGCATTGCGTGTTGAGTGGCAGAACTCAACGCCGCGCTTAACCTCGACACCAGAGCGAAGAAATGGAGATATAAATTTAAGTAAATATTTCATCTCCTCGAGTGGGAATCGAACCCACAATCAGTCGGTTTTGCAGTCACACCTCGTGCCGCTGCGCCACGACCGGCCTCCAAAGATAAAAAAACCAAAAGATAAAAGTATACAAATACATCAAAATCACCTATTACAACGGCTAAATACATAAATAACGAAGGCTTTCAAAATGAATGTGACCAAACAAACAGATCCTTCGTCTCTTAAATTTATGCTAATAACTATGGCGGGCGCTGCGGGATTCATTTCGCGGATTTATGGGAGCCGCGACACGGGCGGAATTAAAAGTTTTGTATGTGGAAAATCGAGAACGTATGAAATATTCGTGGATGAATCATTTCGTGTCGATATAGATTTTCTGTTTGTTTGTTTTTTATATTGTTGTATATTGCATTTTTTTGAATCATATAAAGTGCAGAGATAGATCGCTGTATCACGCATATAAGAGGGTAAGTAGAGGGAACCTAGTGTTAATACACATTCCGTTTAATTTTTGAGACATTGTGTGTTGAATTCAACGCCATGCTGCATCTTGTTACTAGAGTGACGAAAATGAAAATATTAAATTAATATTTTTCTCTGATCATGCCACAATGCAGTTCACTCCAAGCAAAGCTGTTACAGATATATAAACAGACATCAATACCCCCAAACGACACTTGTACTCAAAACACTTGAATGACCCTAATAAAAGTTACCCTGAAACACCCCAAAGACGAGCTGCATACAAAGACCAGGTAATTTCTTAAAAACAGCTCCGCACCGGTTATAACCGGTTCCAACCGGCCCCAACCGGTTGTGGTACAGTAAAAGGCAATCGTGCGATTCGTGTCACGTTGCGGCAGATTCGAATAGAAATGGGAATTAGGACGTTCCGTAGTGCACCTAAATGTTGGACGACATTGCGGATGCATAATGTGGAGGATTATTCATGAGTGTATTAATTATTTAACCGACCTCCAGGAGTATCCATTGTGTTTAGGAGTAAGGCGTGACGTCCCCGACAAACTGATTATTGGCTCATAGAATAGTTCAATTAAGGATTCCTCTTAATTGTAATTAATCAGTGATTTTCATAATAAAATATATATTTGTTACGTACATATATCCATAAATTTATATATTGACATTCTAAAAATAATAATGAAATATTTTATATTCGCATAAATTTATATTTTTGAGGATTTTTGAGGATCCACTACCTGTAGCTAATATCGACGAAAAATTGGAGGAACAACGCACTTTCACTTACTTCAGTAAATATTCACTAAAGTGAAGACAAAGCCTTAACTGCTGTAGAAAAGTTTGCTTTAGCTCGAACGCAACTTTATATTTTCTTGTCAGTTATTTGATATTTCTCCATCCTTCCGCATTTGAAAAGTTAATCTAGCCTTGGAAACGCGACGGACGTAGCAATATTGGATATGGGAGTATTTGCTGTAAAAATACGCATTACTTTGCATTTCGAGAGTGGTTTTAAAGTAGGTCAGTATCCTACAATGTTGTCCCCGCTACGATACGTTGTGGGTATAAGCGAGTTTTATTTATTTTTGTTCTGTGGAAATCTACATACTATGGTTATAATATATTCTTTGTAAAATATAAGATGTTATCGTTCAACTAAATAAATATTTTTTATATTATTAAATAAGCTTAAGCTTATTGTTATATTTAAAAGAAATCTTTAAATCAGCTTCACGCAGTATCTCGCATACAGCAGGATAGGCAGAGAGATCTTGACCTTGTGTACACTCCGGTCCCCATATTCTGCCGAATTTTGAAGACAATGCGCTTTTAGTGGTTTTGCCTCGACAACAGAGCATAGAAATGAAAATATATATTTAAATAATTATTTAATTTCTTCGAGTGGGGATTGAACCCACAACCAGTCGTGCTTACAGTCACACACATGTGCCCCTTTGTCACTATTGGCCTATAGGGGATTGGGTTATGTAATTTATGCTAATGAAATGTATAAGCTACTATATATTACTCTAAAGTTATATATAAATCCGATCAACAGTTAATGCGTGAAAGTGAAAAAAAACATCAAATTTATACTATTAGTAGTTAGTCAGTAGTCCTTTGTTACTCTTTCTTTTTTTATTTCTTATCTCTCTTCCATCTCTATACTCAATAAAAACCACCCCGCACTTGTTTATCCCCCGTGTGCATTCAGTTTAATGAAGTTTGTTCAGATCTCAGTCTATATGTTTGCATACGATTTTAAGCTTGATAATAGGGTGATGATTGATTCCATATTTGTTTTCTACTTCGCAACGCCTATGGTGAACGGAATTAATGATGTCTTTTGCAAATATTGTTATAAATTTTAATTGTTGGTATAATATATATTTTTGTGAAAATATATTAAATCTGTAGCGCGGCGGTGAGTGACGCCACTTATCTTGTGATGAATCGAATTCAATTGTTAAGTGGAGAGCAAAGTGGCTTTCTGCCTGTCCTGCTAAATGCGGAATACAGTATAAAATTAAAAAAAATACCGTAATAAAACAAAGAACATAATTTTTTATCATTTATTCCCGTAATTAATACATTCACATTAATATTAGGAAATGTTAAATTACATAGAAGATGCGACATTGACTTCCGTCACTCATTAAGCAATACTTCCAGAATTCAGCTGAAAATGGGGACCCGAAGTGTCATAATGGGAACGGACTATGAGTGTCTTAACACTAGGTTCCACTACTAAACACTATGTGTGAGAAATAGCTTGAAACTAAAACAAAAGTAATATAGAAAAAAAAATCAAAAACACAATATCAAATATCATTTCAAAACAAACAACATAACGTAACAGCGTGTTGGAAAGAACCGGTAGCGAGGGAAGGCATGCTATTGATCCGACACTAATGCCTCTAATCCACTTAGAACGTCTTCCGGAATAAGTATGAGTGACAAGGGATTATAAGAGGCGGTTAGTGTAAGTAAAAATGTAAACTGATTCGGGAATTACGCGTATTGATATTAGGGTGGTGGTTTCTTTCGATTTGTATTGCTGGAGAAGAAAAGGCAATAATTTTATATCGAGTTCTCCATTTCTAGTGGTATATTTTTTTTCTGAACTAGTTCTAAGTAACAATTTATAATATGAATGTAGTGGTAGCTCGAGGATAGTCGTGGTGCTTTGCACTGCGTGCGTAAAGTAAATGCAACGGGCTGTGAGTTCGATTCGCACTCGGGGAAATGAAATATTTAATATTTTAATTATCTCGCTCCACCACCAGGTGATTAAAAGTAAGGCGTTAAATTCCATCACTCAAATGATTTATCACAAGTAAAAACAAACAGAATCCAACAACTTTAAAACCATACAAAATGGCAACTAATTCCAACACAGTAGGCAGGTAGTAGGTACCATACAAAATTTACGAACAGTCGAGACACATCATGAATTATAGAGCCGTGATGCCAATCAAGTGTTGCCCGCAATGCAAATAATTAGTAAATGGATTTTCAAACAGACCTACAGTCGGACCGAGTTAAGCTCATACCAAAAAGATCGTAGATAAGCCTAACCGTTAATTCATTACCCGTTATCTGATACGATCATATTGTGGTTTTGTTATTCACAATTCATGTTCTAAAAGTATTTGTATTTTTTTTTCATATAGCACTTACTTCTCTCAGAGGTCATTCGTGGCGCAGGGGCACAAAGTGTGACTGTAAAATCGACTGGTTGTGGTTTCGATCCCCGCTCGAGGAGATGAAATATTTACTTAAATTTATATTCTGTTTCTTCGCTCTAGTGTCGAGGCAAAGCGCGGTTGAGTTCTGCCACTCAACACGCAATGCCTCAAAAATTCGGGAGAAACTGCGAAATGGAGTATCTTAACACTAGGTTCCCTCTAACCTACCCTGCTATGTGCAGGATACAGGGTGAAGCTGATTTTTTTTACTTACTTTTCTTTTAGACATATATTATAGTTTTCTTCTCTGTCCATTTTGTTTTCAAGGATAACTAATTTTACTTTTAAAAATGATGTTAGTTAGAGACTTGTTAAATGTAAGCCTACTGTTGTGATTGTTAAAAATAGGTATCTTTAAAATATACTTTTTTCATATAGTTTTTCATCTCTCCGCCGAGGTCTCGTAATGCGGCGGGATAGCGGCTGACTGTAAACGTGAAGTATCAAGCTTCTTTTTAGGTACTTTATTCAGATATGTGGCTGATAACCTAACAATTTACATATTTAGTTCGTAAACAAGTTGAAAAGTTCATGAATCTGGATTCTAACCGAAAAAAAATTAATATTATGAGAGTGATGTACATTAAATCCTCGAAATAAAGGACAAATGACGACCAAAGTAACTTATCTCTAGTTTTTTATTGTTTACCCAGAAAATGTGAAATATGTAATACGACCAAACAATATCTTTCAATATTATCTGGAGGGATCAAGAAATGACCATTTCAGATATCTTCAGAGCGACGTTTCCTAAAGTTTATTTCCCCACAAATTTCCCGACAGCCATAGAACGTTCAAGTATGAATGGTCCGAC
>DWMY01001915.1:0-13091 GCA_018249775.1 Heliconius hecalesia formosus
TTTTATATATAATCTTATTATTCATTTTTTAAAATTTAATTATGAAGTCTGTATTTTTCCTTGAAAACAAAATACTAGGTTACATTTGTACTTAATTAATTATTGGTATAAAGTAAATCTTGGTATTATATATTAGAAAAGTCAAGATTTCTAAACATATTAGCCTAGTAATTATTAATGATTTTTTATATAGTTGTTATAAATTCCAGGCGCAGGACCTAGTATTCAACGAGAACGTACTACTACAGACCTTAGGTTTCGATGTCGCCATAGACCATCCGCACACCCACGTGGTGCGCACCTGCCACCTCGTGAAAGGTGAGCGTTGTGTGATGTTAACGCGACGGCGGTCGGTGGCGGAGTGCGCTCTTGACACACGGTCCGGACGGTTTTGTGGCGCGGAGGTGGGGGATGGCTGCGATCTAATTGACGCGTTTTTTTTGTATAATTTTTGGTAGAAATTTTTAATTTGAGATTGAAAGCTTATAATATATGAATATGCAGTACAATATGATTTTTTTACATTAGTTGCATGTTGGAAGTATTATACAAAATATATTGTAACTGTTTATATATTATATATTTTTATTGTCAGCTCGTTTATATCGAAGCCATTCTCCCAAACTGTGCAGAAAAAAAAACCATATACACAATAATATAAAGACAAGGTATGTTAGTTTTTTTTGTCTGTCTGTGTGTCTTCCCCACATTCGCAAATACATCCTTAATTTTTATAATAACATCATTATTTTTGTTTTTTGTTTGCTATTTATTTAGTTTGAAACAGGAAAAGCGAATAAATCGCCTTTTTAATATTTTTTTTATTTTCTATGCTTTTTTTTATATTTTATATTGTGATTTTTAAATAAAGTTACATGTTTCTTTTTAAAACAATGTAATTTTTGTCAAGTAAGTCAATTAATTAGAAAATTTGTATATGCTTAAAGATTATATAATTTCATTAATCCATTCCAATAATAAAATATTGTATATTGAACAATCAAATTTTAAATACATATGAATGCCGTTAATTTTAAATTTTCCAGCACCAAAAGACTTGGCACAAACGTCCTACTTCATGGCGTCCAACAGCCTCCATCTGACGACAATGTGTTTGCAATACAGGCCGACGGTTGTTGCGTGTTTTTGTATACATTTAGCGTCGAAATGGAGCAATTGGGCGGTGAGTTGTGGTTTGTTTTCAATATTTGTTTTGGAGGGTAGGCGAGGTGAGTGGCGCAGGGGCACAAAGTGTGCTTGTAAACGAGACAGATTGTGGATTCGATTCCCACTCGAGGAAATGAAATATTTAATATTTCTATTTTCTTCGCCTATGTTTTGAGGCATAGCTCGGCATTGAGTTTCGCCACTCAACATGCGATGCCTAAAGAATTCGACGGAAAATGTGGAATGGAGTGCCTTAACACTAGGTTCCCTCTGCCTACCTTGCTGTGTGCGGGATAGGGATGCAGTGTGAAGATGAACAGTAGGTTTTATACATACGAGTATATTCAATTGACTGTTGCGTTGATGTTCAAAAATTTGTGACAGTAAATTTGTTGACACAAAAAATAGATAATGGTTATTATCCATATAATATTATTCTGAATTCATATTTAAGGAGTAAATAAGTATCATATAAGTTCACGCAATGTTTTTAGGCCTTCGTGGCGCATCGGCACATCGTGTAATAAGACGAAGCGCAGGGTTAAATTCCGCCATACTAAATGTCTCCAAAATTATTCATCGCGTCGAGAATCAGTTCTCACCTCAAAAGAAAAAACCTTGTGATAAGACACCTGAGTATCTTATCACAAGGTTTTTTCTTTTTACAACCAGCGTTTATTCGAATAGCTTGGGATAGCGTGAACTAAAAAGAAGTCTAGAAAATGGTTTTAAAGTCTAATTTCTTGCAAATATTTACTATATAAAATAAACCAGATAGTTTAATAACTATATCTAAACTGTATTTTTTTGTACTTTAGATACCTCAGTCCCACGAAGGCAGACATTGGTTCTCCTATGTAGACAGGAGTGTGACCACGGAACTGCTGGAGAGACTGACTGCAGAGTTTCTTCATATATTCGACAAGTGTCCATCTCGGTTGAAGAGGAAAATGATGACTATGTCTAACAGTGAGTGGATGTTGTTATGTTCTGGAACATTATACAAGTTTCTATGTTCTAAATGTTTCTACTTTCATAAAATATTCTGGATGTTTCCGATACTGGTTTTTTCACATATTTATTATTTATACTTAAATTTTGCAAATGTTCAACTAAATGAATACTAGCGAGGATGTCACGGTGAGAATGAAGAAGGACATGCTCAGCTGGTTTGGGCACGTCGGACGAATGTGGTGAAAGAATGGCAAAAAAAAATTACGATGGAAAAGTGAGTGGTAAGAAAGGTAGGGGGAGATCTCAGTTGACCTTCGAAAATACAGTATCAAAGATACTGGAGGAAGGTCACGTTAAAAGCATGAGGACCTCCCAGAGGGCATGTATGAAGAGGTTGATGACAGTGGACGAGGCGAAAGAGGTATGTAGAGACCGTAGCGTTTGGAGCTCCGTTCTCTCTGACTACCCCGCTAGGGATGAAGCGTGAAGGTAGTTTTAATTATTTTATAATTTTTTTTGGTATATGTTACAAAAAGAAATTAATTTTCTTTTATATTTGCCGCAGCACTTTTGATTAAAATATAATTGAATTTATAAAGATTCAAAATCCAATATACATATTTAAATAACTGATTGTTTAAAAGCTTATAAATTAAATATTTCAAAGATCTTATACTATATTCATTGTTTGTCTTATCTTAAGTATTTCAATATTTTTTTTACAGGTGGTAGTTCTCCCCATTCAAACGCTGCACACCCATCCAGTTCAGGTGTGGCGAACTCACCCTTCGACAAAAAACACACGCTTGCCAGTGAGGAGATTGATAAGTCATTTGATAAAGGTATTTTATTTTATACAATTTTTTAATACAATTATTTATTTAATATTTTTAAGTGTATTTAGTATTTTTTTCTTACTTTACTATCGTTATCTATGCTGTAATACACTTCATTAATCGTAATTTAAATCGTTTGCGATTTTATATGATTTTTCTCACAAAAATTGTCGGATTTAATAGAAAAATCTTTGATTATTTCATAACTATCTACGTAGACGGTAGGTACGTACCTGCACGTGCAGGACAAACACAGTTACTCCCACGTATATCCCGATCACAGGAGTTATGGGTTAAAAAGTACCCTATATATAGCTCCACAACCCTCGGTTTCAGGCTTTCAGTGAAAGTCCCATAAAAATTGTTTCAGCTGTTCCAGAGATTAGCCTAGAGAATCAGAAAGATAGATATTTTCTTAAATTTTTTATTTAGTTTCTTAGCTTTTAGCATCGTGTAAAATTTGGAATGTGCATTTGGAAACACCTGGTTGTTTTAAATTCACAGACAGTTATTACATTTTTATTTATATGTATAGACTAGCTTTTGTGTGTGTATGTTCGTATAGAAATAATCACTCGTGTATGACACATGTCACGTTCTAAGTGTTTCTCATCACCAGGGTACAGTGACATTGGAACGAACGAACATTATCGTGATGTAATAAAGCCCATAGCCTTTTTTAATAAATGGACTATACAGTGTAAATAGATGAATCTTTCAATTTCAACCAGTAGTTGCTAAGATCAAGAAGTTAAAAGTGTTTAACCAAAAAACTTTTTCATAATATTGATATAGATTTATTTGATTTTAGTAATACAAAGTAGAGAATGCATACGTATTGACACTAGATTCTCTCTGTCTACCCTGAAAAATGCGGGTGATACGTGAAGCTAAAGAAATAATATGTAATATAGATTATTTAAAGATAATATATAAGATTATTTAACTTTTGATTATTTTGTTCCTGAGTGCACAATGCGCAAAAGCTTAGAATACCATGTGGTTAGGTTAGAGTGGCCACAACTGTTAGTCCATACTGTTTGTCACTTTTAATTTCAATTGTTTTGTTTTCCGTAGAATATGAACGTGAAAGGCGTCGCCAACAACCACCAGGTGGTTACGTACCAGCGACTGCGCAACCAAACCCACCACAACCACAGAAAATAGATTACAACCTTTACAGGGAAAAAAGAGAGCGGGAGGAAAGAGAAAGGCGGGAAGAAAGGGAACGACGCCAACAAATACAAAGACCTCCGCCCAATCAGCCTAATCAAAGGCCCAATCAGCCCCCTCCACATCACAGGCCAACCCCCCATAAGACCCATCCCTGGCCCCATAAGCCACCTCATCATAAACCACCTCATGATAGGCACAGACCGCCTGTGCCCTCAACCTCTCAACCGACTCCCGAACCCCAAAGAACCAGACCCCCGTCCCTATTCTCGCCAGAAAATCCGACTCCGGCAGTTTCGGCCCCAAGACGACCTCCTAATCCTCCTCGACCAAGACAAGAACCTAGACCAATACCCGTATCTCAACCTCAATCTACCCCGCAAGAGTCCCAAAGACCTCCCAGTCCTCACAAAAAGAGGCCTGATCCCTCAACAGTCGTCAGGGATATGCAACCCCCGGCAATTTTGTCTCCATTCTCATCACCCCCCAATAAAGAAATTAAATCGAGACAAAGACTTCCGTCGAACTCGGAACCAGAGTTAGTACCTGTAGTTAAAAAAATTGATGAAACCCCTGGATATGAAAATGTGATACGAGACTCTCAGCGTGGTAACGCAATCAAAACCAGACAACCGGAACGGAAACCGGAACCGAGGTCCCTCAACGGTATAGAAACCGACCCCACTTTGGTTTCAAACCTATTAAAAGAAAGCTTAGCAAAGCCAGTACCAATAACTGTTCCAACAGAAAAGAAATCACCAATGGAAGTCAAGAAGGAACCTGTAATAGAAACTCCCGCACCTCCTCCCGCTCCTCCTCCTCAGATGGAGGTACCTCAACCTATTCCTCAATTGGTACCTCAAGTCCAACCAGCACCTCAGGTAGTAGAGGATCTAGATCACAAACATAAGAAAGAAAAGAAAAAGAAGGACAAACACAAACACAAAGATCGTGACAAATCCAAAGAAGAAAGAAAGAAACACAAAAAAGATAAAGAAAAAGAAAAGAAAATTGAACCTGTACCTCCAGTTCCAGAAAACGATGGTACCCTGCGTATAACTATTCCCAGGGAGAAGTTATCTACTAGTCCCGGACTGAAAATAAAGATACCTAAAGAAAGATTGGCAGTACCACCCCCACCTCCACAAAATCCGGGCTTAAAAATCAAAATTTCAAAGGAAGTTCTAGAAACGTCGAGAAAAAGGACAGGCGGAATCGAACCTGGACCCCCTCAGAAGATGGCCAGGCACGAACCAGCAGTAAACAAGGTAGGTTGGTTCCCTTACAGGCCGCCATTACCGTATTATATGGTTCAACCCCCGCCCCCATTGTATAACCCGTACGGTATGGGGATGGACTACTTCTTCTCCATGGGTATGGGGAGGTTCGCCCCTCCCCAGCCACCCTTGCCTGCTATGCCCCCTCCCCCAGTACCCCCTCCTCCTCCGGAATGAGAGGATGGGGTTAAAATTGGGAAGCTTAAGAACTTTACAGAGCATTTTGGTATTTTTTGAATGAGACCCCCCCCCCACTCATTCTAATTTGTTGGTTAAATGGTGACTTTAAGAATTTTATATGGTGTGAAAGATTTTTTTATTTGTAACCATTTTCTTTTTATTTCGTATTATATATTTTTCTTGGTTACCTTTATTGATTTATGCAATCGTATTTTTTTTTCTTTTGACTTTTATTGCAGTTGAAAATGGTCACCTTAAAAATCTTTTGCGTTATATAACGCAAATTTAGTTTATTATTTAATACAATGATAATAAATTTTCATATAGAACTATTTCTATACGAAAATTGTTTACTATTCTTTTACGTTCAATAATACGTCTTCTTTGTATTTCTTCAGTTGTTCTACTTTTTTTTAAATAATCAATTTTTGTGCAAAAGAAAAGTTAGGCCTAATGGCAGCTTGCCCTTCGAATTCTTATACAGATAAAATATATATATATATATATATATTTTAAATATTAGTCTTATTAATCTTTTACATATACATATTTATTACTGTAATGTTTCTGAATGTACAAATTTTTTATATACATTTATAATCTATGGTTGTTGCTTGATGTCTATTATATTATCTATTGAATGTTGCTATTGCACGAAAAAAAAAATATTTGTCTATTTCCTATAAAGTCTATATGATAGAAAAAAATTAACTTTTATAGAATGTTCTATGTACCTATAGATAAAATATTTATTAAGATATAGTTATGGTTTTCTTATGGTTGATGAATTCCAAAAAAAGAAACATTATTTTTCCCATAAGTAACATATAGAAAAATAAACGTTTTTAAATGTATAATTATGAGCTCTTTTATATAGTATTAGAAATAGATAAAAAATTAGGAAAATATATATGTATATATTTTTAACAACTTAAGAAATCTATTTCTAACTATATCTTAGTAAATTATACATTATAGTTATACAAATATGACGTTAAATAAATATTATATTTCTATATACAAATTTATGTTATCTATGGTTATACATATAGATTATAAATATTTTACGTAGATAAAATATTAGACGAGAATCTAACGAAATATAAAGCACTAATATAAAACTTTTGTGCCAAAAATAAGCTGTTAAACGTTTTTTTAAATTATTAACTTAAAAATTCAAAAATAACGTTTCGTTTTACATGATGCATATTTCACTTCATTAAGTAATTTTATTTTTCAATAGTTATAAATTCTGTAATTATTTTCCCAACTTTTCAATTCTTAGTTTTTTCTTTATTTTAAAATTGGTTTCTCTAATATATTTTTTTCTTTTTATTGTTTTATTACATGCATAGGTTTTGATTATTATTATTTTTTAAAATTACTTGATATTTTCTTTCATAAAAAAATACATTCCATATCTAACATCACAAGGTTCAACATTAACATACTAAAAGTAATGTTCTTTTCAAATATTTGACTTAATTATGTGAGAGATGGTGTATTTAAAATTTTAGGTATCCATATTTTTTAATTTTTTAATTGAAATTTATTTAGATCTAGATATTTTTTTTGGGTTTTCAAAAACCTGTTTAAGATTAATAATTTTAATTCTCTTTATACATTATGTATATAGAACAATATTAATTATATATACTATAAATTTATATTCACGTTGTTGTATGAATATGTTTTATTTAAATATGTAATTATCATTAAATCAAGTGATATCGTGAGAATATATAAATATAGATTATAAATAGCTTATTTAAATCTTATACATATAAAAAATGGTTGGAATTTGAACAAAAAATGAGGGTTTTTCGAACAGTTTATTATTTTGTGTTATATTATTATTATAAATATAAATTATAATGATATTCTCATTATTTTTAGATGAATATTAGATGTTGCTAGATTTTTATGTATAAGTGATCATTTACGATATAATCATGACATTCCAATAATATCGACAGTTATAAAAAAAAAATCGTATATCCTATTCACAAGATTAAAAGTAAATAAAAATATTTAATTATACAATATTTAAATTTATTAAAAACGTCTTTTATGACTAGTTTATTTTTTTTAAGTTAATATTTTATCTTGTATATAATTTTTATAGATATTAAAAATAATCAGAAACACATTACCATATCAGCTTTAATTTAATTTTATGTTAATTTTGTTATTTATAATTGCTTGCTCAAATAAAAAAGGAAAAAAAATGTAAACATACAGGGTGTTGTCAATGTAGTGTTCCTTATGAGCTATGCTCTAGCCAATACAAAGTATTAGAAATTCTCGCGTATACTAAAACGCAAGAAAAATGAATAAAAAAATTGACATTGTCTACAGATTAAATAATCATTCATCATCAATCAGCAACACTATTGCTAACGAATGACTGGAAAGCGTCTATGCAAACATGTTGTTGTGAAACGATTTTTTTTATTAAATAGTGGTGCCATTTTCGTTACCATGTACTTTTAGAATTCATTAATGAATTATTATTATTTTTATATAATATTTTTTTTTGGAAAGTACTTAAATTTTTAAATATCTGTTAAGTTTAATATTTAATATAGTTAATTTAGGTTTTATTTAATTCTATAAATGTAAATCTTAATAAAAAACGAGATTATCTTTAAAAATTTAATGAATAAACTAAAATTTGATGATGAGATGATTAACATAATTTATTCTTGTGTCTTTTAAATTTGCGACTCAAAATATCACTATGGTTGATTTTTATATAAAACTTAAAAATGTTATAAAAATAAGAGTGCATATAACATTTTTTAATATGAAATAAATGAAAATTGTTATTTTCTTTTTTTATGTGACTAAATTCTAAGGGGACTCTTTTCAATTATAAGACGCAAAAAAATTGTTTTTGTATTAAAACATCACGCTCTACAATTATTTGAATTTTATTTTTTATAACACCATTTATATAAATATTTTTATACATAGTAGAGGCGTTAAAAAAACAAAAATTAAACTTATGTATGTATATATACATATGTACATTTATTTATTATATGTATATATAAATATAAAGAGAATTTGTCTGCATGTGTGAATTGTTGCTTGACATCTACTGTTTCTTTTTTTTACATTAAGACACGATATTTTTTCTCTTTAATTTGTTTTCCTATTACTTGGCTGTTATTTTTACCCTGTGCACATATTTTTTTAAATAACAGCGAAATAATAGCGCGCAGCTGTGTACATCGTGTCCTGTGGGGCTAAAAAATATTATTGTATTTTTTTGCTAATATTACAATGTTATTTTTTAAATCTGGACATATTCACTACATAACCGTTGGTTTTTCGCTTCAAACTGGTGGCGGGCAGCTTTTTTTTATAGTTCGGATTGTTTTGGACATTCTCTTTTTCAAAAAAAATAATCCCAGCTATAAAAAAACTATCAAATAAACTTGTTTGAGGAATTGATTGATTGATTCAATCGATCAATCTGTCAAATACAATTTAGTTGATAGTGGAAACGCGCGGCGGTGGTTTTCATGTTGGTCTCTATAAAAGTTAACACACTAATCGTCATGCAATAATGTGTAAACCTACCACTCTTACCACTGGCTGGCTATTGACAATATTTTTGTTCGTAATCTGGCACACATTATTGCACACACCGCCGCGCGTAGCCTCGCTAGGAACGACGACACACGGCTGCGCACTCAACTCGGCTCGTATTGCAGGTCGACACGTACGGCAACGGACACCCGGGCAAGTGACATCACTAGCCGACCAGCTTCGTGTGTCGACGTTCCTCATCAACAAACGGACCTCACTAGTAGTGTTGCTACGGATTTTTTTGTTTTTTTTTTATAATTTTTCTTTAATTAATATCCCCCCTTTCCACCCACTCCCACTTTCTTTGTTTGTCTCTTAAGTAAGACGCGGATTGTTGTCTTGTCGGTGATTTTGAACGCGATCACGGTTAGTTGGTTGATTGATTGATTGACAATTGTGTTTGTAAATATGGGAAATTGATCAATTTCCGATTTTAAAAAATGTGTATATACAAAATAAATTTGAATATCGTGTTGCGTTCTAATAATCTAATATTATCTGCATTTTACAATGTAACTAGCCCAATGATTGACTGATTGACCACATTGACCGCTTTGTTCATTTTTTTTTAAGAATTTTAGTTCAATTTAAAATCAGTGATAATTAATAATTAATTGTATTAATTGTGAAAAGGTTAAATAACTGAAGTGTAATCCAAGAATAAAAAAAATGTATAAAAAATATATTTTCAATTCATTTCGTTAATGTCACAACATGTCATTCGTCAGTCATTTTAGACTTTTCACGATTGTACGTAAATAAGTAATTGATGAAGTTCCTTATACCATGCTTTTATAGAATATCCGTTCTAATCCGTTAAATAAAGAATATAAATAAAAAATAATTATTGAGCTAGCTTCACTCCGCTAGGCTTAAGTCCGAAAGTATTCTGCCTTTATTATAGTAATGTTTATGAAATTCACAAATTTTAATGCCTTATAGCACAATGTTCACGTTTTACATGTAAAAAGAATACATAGCAATAATAGAAAAAAAAGCCTTAATTGTAGATAGCCTACGCTATAGACTGAGATTATATGTATATTATAGCAAACAGATAACGAACATTCAACGATAACTTGATTTTTTTTTTATTTTGTCTAAAATATCGTATAATGTATGATTTTATTCCTTTTAACGTTGAATATCGATTTCGTATCTTTTGTAGTTAAGTACAAACACATATTTCAAGGCCGTATATATTTTAATTTTGGTCGTTCTGTTCTCTAGTTTTCACTTTAACTTCGATCTATGAAAGATACATTATGTCGAAAAAGTTTTTTATACCTAGAGTGTTCTTTTAATTTTGGCTTAAAGTTAAATATGTTTTTTCTTATAAATAAGTCATTTCGTAGTTTTATGAGAGAATATTAAGTATAGCTGTAGAATATGTTTACTTAAGTGACGTTAAATTGAAAAAAAAATGGTCATAATTTCCAAAAAAAATAAAAAAATGGTTAGATGACCAAAAAAATAGTAATTTCTTAGTTTTAATATTAATGTAGGGGCCCGCTTGAAATGTTTTTTATGTCTTTGGCAGGCCCAAGACTATTAAAGTTAAATTCTGTTTTTAATTTTGTGGCTGTGAGTGACCACGATACAGTCTAATTTAATTTTTTAGTAATTTTGAGACGTATTCTTATGATAAATGGACGATTTAGGATAGTTTTTAGTGTTATAATGTATAAATAGATCATAAATAAATAGAACAAAACTTGTCCGTATGTTTGAAAACGTATGCTAGTTATATATGTATTGCTAGTAAATAAAATCGATTTTATAATCGATTTCAAGAGTTAGAAAATGTTTTAGTTTTAACACAATCTTTAATTATTTCCTTTTTTTCATAGGATAAGTGTAAATTTTGTAAAAATTGCAAATCTTTTTTATTATTATGTTTCGGCCCGAGTGGGTATATCGATAAAGAACTCGGGTTGAAATCGATACGAACAAAGTGGGTCAATGTTTTTTTTAATTATCATATTTATTATCTGTATAATATAATGAAAAAAAAAATAGGGCCGCGGTTCTTAACTACATGTGATATGACAGTTGACAGGTTTAATCAAGGTTGTAGTAGATTACAAGTAGGCATTTTGTTTTTGCTTTTTTTTCTAAAGTGGCAAAGACCACAACCCATAGAGAGAATGTTGACCAAAAAGTAAGCAAAGTATTATCAAATTAATTAAATATATTATAATCTGTTTGGAGGATAATTTTTTTGTCGCCGTTCGCTACGCCATTGTCCAGAGTATTTTTTTTAAATTGCAAGTTAATTTTTTTAAGTAATTTTTATTTGTCTCAATAATTTTTGGTTGCATTAGAATAAATACTTTGGGTTTATGGTTGTTCTACTATAACAACGTGTATAATAAAAAAACATTTGTTTTTTACTTATTATTGTTATGTTATTTTGTGTCTACCCTCCTTGACTTTTGGACACTACTAGTAATCTCTAGTAGTGATTTATAAATAAATGTAATACAGCGAAGAGAATACTTTAATATGCAAAAGAAATTATTTCAATATTGAGAATGCTCAAAATTTACTAATTCCTTATTGTAACAAGGGTTACTTTGTTATAAAAGAAAATAAAAAAATACTTAGAAATTAAATTAAACAATTATTACTAGAGGCCATCGTGGATAGCGTCTGACTTTAAACGCAAAGTGTGAGTGTGGGTTCGATCCCCACTTCCTATTTTCATTCCCCATTACAGAATCAAGAGGCCGTCGTGGCGTGCCACTGCAACGACGGGCGTAAAATTGAAGTGTGTTTTTATGAGCTATGCTTGATGAAGAGACAAACTGCTGGAATTCAACCACGTTTTTTCCATGTATAGCTATAGTTCGACACTATATTGCATATGAGAAGGACGCGCTGCAACTTGCGCGGACCGTGTATTTTGATACTTGCACATCACCGCACCGCTCCGCGAGCCCCGGTCGCAGCACTCAAGTACGGTCGAGCGCAACGCTGTCAGTTCTTTAATATGAAATATGAATATAATATCATATGATAGCTTCATATATACACACAACACGGACAGGCCGGTCGTGGCGCAGAGGCACAAAGTGTGACTGTAAAATCGACTGGTGTGGGTTCGATCCCCACTCGAGGAAGTGTTATATTTACTTACACTGTTATTTTCATTTCTTCGCTCTGGTGTCGAAGCAAAGCGCGGCGTCGAGTTTCGACACTCAGTACGCAATGTCTCCAGAATTCAGCGGAAAGTGGGGAACGGAGTGTCTTAACACTAGGCTTCCTCTGCCTACGCTGTTTTGTGCGGGATACAGTGTGGAGCTTAAAAAACATTACAAACACAAGCATAGTTATTCGGTGTGCCTAATCTAGAACTAAAAATACATTTTTAACTCTTTTAACAATAGTGAAAACAACAACTATTTAGTTTCTGTTCTCAGCAGGTCCGATCAGTGATGGTGATATGTGTAATTGACTATTCTTATTGATTAAAAAAAAGTAAATCAGTTTCACGCTGTATTCCACACACAGCAAGGTAGGCAGAGGGAACCTAATATTAAGACACTCCATTCACCATTTTGTGCTGTTTTTTTTTTAAATTTGATTTTAATATAAATACCTGAAACCAAGATATGGAATATTGTGTGGTGGCGGAGCAACTAATCAACCAGAGAGGTGAAATAAAAATTATTCAAAAATGTAGAGAGAGTTTTGTTCTCACCACTTTAAATTACATCACAGTTTTAGCTAGTTTATTAAAGCCTAATACAATTAAAATAAAAGAGATTTTACTTAAACTTTAAAAATAATATAACAATATAGATAATAGAACTCAGTATCGACTCGGTATTGTTATAAACTGATTGTAGTGAGTTTCATCTGAACGGGTTTGCCAACTTCGACCAGCTTGGCGACTGGTGTCCCT
>DWMY01001916.1:0-13091 GCA_018249775.1 Heliconius hecalesia formosus
AGTCACACAGAGAGGCCAGTCCTGGGTCAGTGGCACGAAGTGTGACTGTAAAACCGACTGGTTATGAGTTCGATCACCACTCGAGGAGATGAAATATTTACTTAAATTTAAATTTCTTCGCTCTGGCGGCGAGGCTAAGCGCGGCGTTGAATTCTGCTACTCAACACGTCTCCAGAATTCAGCAAAAAGTGGGGAACGGAGTGTCTTAACACTATGATCCCTCTGCGTACCCTGCTGTGTGCTGGATACAGCGTGAAGCTGATTTAATTTAATTTATTTAATATAAAATAAAAATTCAATCAAACAAAGACATTAAAAATAAATCTAACTAATCTACTATTCGAATAAGCGAAGAGAACCAAGAAAAAATATGAATTAATAATAAAAACAAAATTAGCTACATACAAATTATCAGTAGATTATGAAAATTTACAAAACCGTCAACGTCGTCTGCCCGTTCGGGTCGGTCATACCGAGTAACTCGTAAGGCCAGGCCATTTTGAATCAGTGATATCTAACTTTATTTATTAATGATGCACAGTAAAGTATAATTTCATTCTAGAAATGCTACAATTTTAAATATATTAAAATAGTTACTGTGGCTCAGCCTCGAGAGATAAACATATACTTTATTGACAATAGGTACAAGTACAAAAATTATATATTTAAATATAATATAAAATCTAAGTGGGAATCAAATCGAAAACCGTCGCGTTTGCAGTCGCACCCTTGCGCCACGACGTCCACTAGTAAATATTAAAACCGTATAATGTAACAGATTAATCTGCATATTCACTACCCCTTGATAGCGTGTGATTGTTACACCGGTCATTTGAATATACTACGTAAAATCTAAATTGCCATGCATACAAAATAATGGTATAATTTCTTAGGGGGCTGGATAAACGCCGTTGTTAGAGTGAGAGCTTATTATAACTGGAGAAAATGTATGAATAATGTACCGTGACGGAAACAGTTAAGAAATATGTTTTTTTAAAGTACTCTTTTTTTAACTAGGTGTGGATTTGATAAATTATGAATATTAAAGATATAATAAAGTAATACGTTGTTCTGTTTTCAATTGATCATTTTTTTTACCCTGCAAATATCAGGGTAATCAGGCTTGCCTGCCTAGTGCAAAGCCTGGTGTCAAGATACTCTTTTTTTTTCAATTTCAGTCTCAACTGAAGGCTCGTATTTATAAGCCCCTATTAATCTGTTAATGAAAATATTTTACTCTAGTAACTACTATCTACTATAGCTACTATCTACTATAGGTACTATCTTCTATTTACTATTCACTTAAATACTCCAAAGATCACGGTACATTGGTTTTATAAAAAATATGAAAATTTTATGTTAAAAAATTTAATGCGAATGTTTAATATTACAACAAAAATGAAAAAACAATATGGAAGAAAACATTTTTATACTATTATAATTTATATTTGATTTACTAAATAATATTTTAATTATAATATAAAACAATCAATTACTCCTTTTTTATACTAAAGCACATTTAGTTATATTTCAAATTAATAGAGTCTTTGGCAAATCTTCCTTCCCTCATCCGACAGGTGAATGCCCCTGGGAGTCAATTATTCGCGTACAAACAGACGGCGGTATCGAACGGATCAATGGATTTATCTACTGTTTAATATCGATATAAAAGTAATTTGATGTTTACTTTTAGGCAAAGTATTAAGAGTGCGAGTGCAGTAACAAGAAACACTGTTTTCCAGTTTTTTCCGTTTTAAAGTATTTTTTTATGGAAAACAAAAAAAACAAGGCTCTGCCGCCCACGTCCCATGTATAACACCAGAGGAACTACAGGTGCGTTGTCGGCCTTTGAGGTGGATATAGACTCGCTTCTTGAAGGAACATTGCATCTTGTAGGCATTCCACAGTTGCGCGGCGAGTGGAAGGAAGTTTCCACGAATCTCTACAGTATAGAAGTGCTACGTATCCAGATTATGAGAATGATGTTTGGCCTTGTAAGATACTGTGCATATATAAAATAGAGTATTATGTTAGTCTTTGTGTAAAAAATGATAGTGAGGCGTCATATATTATTATTACTTAAGATTTTACGATTATTCGTGACTAGCGGCCCACTCGCGGCTTCGCCCGCATACCACCTTTAATATTTTTACTATGCTGCATTTGCCAACAGATTAATACATTCAATCATGAACACTACGTGGCGCCCCCCGTGGGACTGGAGCCTAGGCTTGCGCCCGTAACATAGCGTTGAATTATTTTAATTTGACATTTTCTCGAAAAGTATATATCCAAATTACATGCCATAAAAGCCGAAGATTATCTACAATAATGAATAACTATCGCTCGTAAGTTTCAATTTACGTGTGAAATAAAAATCGATGAAATATCACCTTACAATTTTCAACTTTTTTGTTACAAAATGTCTTATTGTCACTTATTTATAAAAGATAGATATATGGTGTCACGGAGTTTATTTAAGATTTAATAAAATTGAATTTTAAAGCAATTCGTTCCTAATTATTGTTATTTCGTTGCTTACTTCTTATTTCTCAAAAATGCAGCTTTCATACAAAATAAAACGAAAGTAAAGAAAATAAGGACCAGTAGATCCAAAGATCTAAGTGTTAAAACAAACAAACTCTTCCGCTTAATATATAAGTATAGATATCTTAAACAGGCAGAGAGAACCAAGCCTCATGACAGTCTGTTTCCCACTGTGTTTCCCACTTTTAGCCTAATTGCCAATGCGAGGAAGCGAAAATTAAGTCTCCCAATAAGAAACCGAACTTGTAACTAACTAAAGCGGGCTACGAGCCACCAAACAAATTTTAAAATTATCTTTCAAATATATATGAATCCCAATTTCCGAGTAATTCTGCGAAAACCAACATCAATTGGGCCTACATTATATAGAGTAAAGAGATGCGAGAAGCTCTACATATTAAACTGTATTAATAAATGCCAAATGAACGTTAAAAATTTACCTGAGTTTAATGGAAATTAAAATGAGATCATCGTATAAAGGGTGCAAGTATAACCAATTGAAGGCAGTTTTAACTGGCGAAGAGCTTTTACACTCTACTTGCTATACTGCATACCGCTCTACGGGATAATAGCTTGTATCACAAGAGCTTAAAGGTTAAAGTCGTTTTGAATAAAATCTATATGTGTAAACTTCGTAAGTAACTTCATTTGCATGACCATTATGCATTTCAATAACCTTTTCATTTTGTTCAAATAATTCGTAGTAATTGGTAGAAGGTCTGTACTCTACTTGGTCTCTACTTATAGTTAGTTGTTGTCAATGCAGCACGCGCCGGCACGTGTCCACTAGTTAGCCATTATTGTACTTTTGTTACAGTTTTTTTAAAGTTATTTGAGCGTGTGATTATTTTTGAACTTGTATGTTGATTAGCTGATTACATTATATGTAAAAGGATTATGTTATAGAAATATAAAAGACTTTTTCTTTTATTAAGAACTGAAACCGTCGTCGTCAGCTTTTGTAAGCACGGTGGTTGTGTATATGGTTTGACTTTGATGAATAGATTGCCTTATTTTTATTCGCTCTGTGGTAATTTAAGATGAAGCTGGAAGTGTAGTGTTGAGTTCCACCAATCAATATGCACTGTCTCCAAAATTGCACGAAAGAAGAATTACGTCTAACGTCTGCGTTAAAGTAGAGTATGGTGTGTCCTCACATTATTGTTCACTATCCGCCTGCTCTGCTGTAAGCGATAAACAGCGTAAATTTAATTTCATTTCAGATGAGTAAATAAAATCTAGACACATATAGACAGAAATATAATAAATACTTCTATATAATACATATTTAATAACATTTGTCAGTTCAAATGAAAATTTTAAGTATCAGGACCATAATATACGCCGCTAAATAGCTCATACATCTCCCAGTACTGAGCAGGGTAAGGGTTAGTATGCACGTTGATTGTGAAATAGAATGGGCGATTTGCAACTATTTCTGATTTTAGGTACCTTAGGTCGAAGTCTTCATGTGATTCTGAAAATAGATAATATGTATGTTATTTCCCATTTTTTTAAAATTATTTTATTCTTTATAACTCAATAATAACGTAGGTAGGCAGAGAGGACCTAGTGTTGGCCGAGCCACCATTCCGTTTTTCACATTCCGCTCAATTTTCGAAATATTGCGTCTTAAGTGGCGAAGTGGTTTGTCGTTTAACATTTTAAAGTATTATTCCACACTTAGGAAAGAGGAATACTTATTTAGAAAACGTATAAAAATTTAAGCGTAGCGGGACTCGATCCCGCGCGTCTTGGAAACCCACCAGGCGCCTTTCTTTCCTAAGTGTGGAATAACACTTTAAAATGTTAAAAATATTTAATAAATAGCATTCTCTTTTGCCAGACGATAATTCTTAGTAATTATCTTTGGGTAGCGGAAATTTGTAAAAATCTCTCTACAGAGATGCTAACAACATAAATAAGTTGTAACAAGCGTATAAGATTTTCGACGTAGCTTGATGAGAACGTATGGCTTAGTGGTCAGAGCGCCTGGTCGGTTTTCAGGAGGCGCGGGTTCGAGTCCCGCTACGTTCAAATTTTTATACGTTTTCTAAATATGTGATTTGTCTTATTGCCAAAGCGTGTGAAATTATATATTTCTTTGAATAGATATCGAGCAAATTTACAGTCATACTACAATAGATAAATAGTGTACCTGATATAGGACGCCTATAAACACCCATTTCGTCAACGTCTATAAAGTTTTTTTGTTTACATTTACTTAAATATACGTGTTTTATGTTACTCTTATTATTTAAAATATCGTCTAATCCCGAATTAGTTTTATTAAATATTTGCATGATCCCAATCTGAAATTCATTCATGAAAGTTCAAATTATGATTTTTTTTGTTTTTTGTATTAAATATGACACAGATCTCTCTTTTTTTCCGGATATCATAGAGAAAGCAGTGAGAATTTAATATTAAGACATTTTGATACTCAACTAAATTCGATACATTGCGTGTTGAGTGGCTGAACCCAACAACGTTCTTTCACCAGATAAGAAAAAAAAAGAAAGTCGTTCGAATGGAAATCGTATTACAGATACTGTTTTCTAATATAAAATAATATGTATATAAAATTACTTTAATCGAGAATAAACCCACTACCTTATTCAATACATTCCCCCAGTCTACAGCACTTTTGATTCTGAATTTTGGCAGCACCACGCGAACATTATCAACCCGCATTCTTTTATAAATCCCCTTTAAGAAATCTGGATCGTCTGAAAGCTTTCGCAGTAGCGCACCCAATCCTCTTGAACTGCGAGGCACTACTAGCGTCATGGTTAGACCGAAACTTGCCAATTTTATATTCACTACCTATAAATGCTTGTAATATAGAATATTATTTAACCTATTGGTCATGTTTTTTTTTAAGTTTTTTAAACAGATTATTATCATGTTAGAAATCGAATAATAAATAAATATAATTTAATTTAGTATACTAAAATAATGAACATTTTAAATAGCATGATATAAAAATTTCATACTTATTATATATACGGCAAGAGAGAGGGAGACTTCAGTTGATCTTTAAAAACACAGTTTCAAAGATACTGGAGGAAGAATGACGACGGAAAGTCTGCTCTACTAGATACGGGATAAAGCATAAACATAAATTCTATAAAAATGTGCACAACTTTTTATATACAATTTAAACTACTAATACTATATCCACATGGTCATCCCAAGTCCCCAGACATACGTCATTTCAGCAAAGCTGGAACTTTGAGGATTATTCATCAAAAATAAAGTTAAGACTACTAGGTCGAAAGTGGACCCCTTTCAGACGTATACGCTCAGATACGTTAAAGTAGAAACACTCGTATTTAAATATGTTTTTAATAATAATGTAAAAAATATATATTTATTATTACCAGACCCTTTACGTGGGCCTTTACGTGGGCCAGATGTTCTAAAGGTTGTTAAAATTGAGGGAAACTACGCTATACGAGCAAATTTTAATTTTACATATATTGTTTACGGACTATTTCAAGACCCTTTATAAGCACCCAGACCAATCCGATAGCTCAATCATCCTCCCAGACAGAAATGTATCCATATTTGGCGCTACCTCTAAGAGGGCTCCTCTTTCGAGTTAGTGAGAACGTATTCTGTCTTAACTACATATTAGACTAATAGTCCTCATAATTTGAGCTTGGCTTAGGTAGGTAACGTAGTATAAACGTAGGTCTGGCGATCCTGGGATCTTGGGATTTAATTAACCCAAGATCACAGGGCCGGGCCGGGCTCTTAATTTACTCATATATGTTAAAGAATATGAGTAAAAATAATGTATTGTTTACTTAATTGTCCTAAAATTATGCTAAGTTAAATAAACGAACTGCAAGCAATACTAAATATTCACACATATCCATTTTCCGCAACTTCATCGAAAAAAATAATTGTAAATCCAACTTTTTTCATTCTTGTAGATTTTGAAGAAATTTTAGTGCTCCCTATATGCCAAACAAAAAATGCCTATTGCCTATATGCCAAATGTCAACTATTTAAAACCATTACTTTTGTGTGTGCGTTTTCTGTCCGTAGCTCAGTAACTAAAGACTTTTATATATATAATATCAAGTAATTAAAACTTTACCTGTATATTGTTAGCTTCATCAGCAAAATAGTAATAAGACTCCGCTTTCGCCATCATAGGGACGGTAGATGTCCTACCGCCGTGATGGTAGAACTTGGCAGCTCTTGTTAATGATATGTCAAAGGGAAGTTCCCATGTTACCTAAAAATAAAAAGTGAAGATAAAAAAAAAACTCTTTTTTTCTAGTAGCGTAGTCTGACTGTAATCGCTACGGTTGTGAGTTCTATTTCTTTTTGAGAAAATAAATTCTTTATAATCTGAAGACATATTGTCGCTCTGGTAACGACAAAGTGCGGTGTTGAGTCTCACTATTCAACATGGAATGTTTCAAAAATTAAATTGTTATAACATTAGGATTCCTTTGCCTACATTGCTATTCGCCTGAATATAGTTAAAGTGTAAGTGGTTTCTCAAATAATATACTCTTACCTTAAAATATGCTACGCTCAGTAATATTATTGAACTTTGATTGTTTATATCTGATGGTTCCAATATATCTGTGATTCTTTTATAAGAAATATTATCAACCTGAAACATTATTTACAGTCATTTATATTCCAATCAACACGCAGGGTCACAGTTTCGGTCAAAAACGGAGGCCAGAGTGACTTAACACTAGGTTCTCATTGCCTACTGTTTTCTCTACCGAGTCGATACTTGAGCATGTTCAACAATGCTTTTATTGGTCTAATTGGACAAAGAATATTTAGTATTACCGTGGACTCGACAGTTATGGGTTCAATCAAGCGGAAAGTGGGGAGCGAAAGTGATTTAATGGGAACAGAGTGACATAATGGGAACACCAAGTGTCCATGTTACACTGATTACCTTGCCTTGTGAAAAATAATATTAATATTTAAACTAACTTACCCCTTTATTTATAAACGAAACTGATGTTTTGGGATATAAATAACTGGTTTTGATAACTCTCACTCCAAAGTCAGGATTGTTAGACAGAAAAGATTGACTAAAGTCATCCGTATAGTTGACTATTATTTTAGTTAAAGCAATCAAGTTGACTTTCTCAAAATATGACATTGCTTCTTTGACTGGAGTGTAACAGTCCACTTGCTAAAATATACTACTCAATTAAGCAATCAACCAGCTTCACGCTGTATCCCGCAAACAGCAGGGTAGGCAGAGGGAACCTAGTGTAAAGACGCTCCGTTCCCCACTTTCTGCCGAATTCTGGAGGCATTGCATGTTGAGTGGCAGAAATCAACGCCGCGCTTTGCCTCAATACCAGAGCGAAGAAATGGAAATATAAATTTAAGTAAATATTTGAGTGACTCGAGTGGAAATCGAACCCACAACCAGTCGGTTTTACAGTCACACTTTGTGCCCCTGCGCCACGACTGACTTCAAATATAAATATATTACTCAGTTTATTTATTTTTTTTTGCTTCACGCATTATCCTGCTTGTTAAGACATTATTTGAGACACTGTGTCATGTCGTGCTGAGTGTGCGAAAGTAAAAACAATTGATTTCTCCGACTGACGAACAAAATTAAAGTGGTTCAAATTATATAATAAGTTTTTATTTGGAGTTTCACGCTGTATCCCGCCCACAGCAGGGTACACAGATGGGCTGGGCTAGGTCGAATTCTGATGGCAATTCGTGTTGAGTGTCGTAACTCAACGCTTTGCCTTGTCACCAGAGCGAAGAAATAATAATATTAAATATTTATTTCCTCAAGTGGGAATCGAATCCACAATCTATAGCGTTTACAGTCTTATGCGCCTGCGCCACGACAGGCCTAGGACAGTCTATAACATTTTATGGCCTTTTTGATTAACTTCTGAAATATCATTTGAAAAGATAACTTCACGTCAAAAGATACTATACGTGCACTGAAAACTACACGTGCGATGAAGTTATATCCAAAATTGCTTATCGATATAATTTTTTTTAAATAAAATTTCGACACGTTTATTATTTTTGACAGTCATTTTCCAATTAAAAAAATGTAGTATTATAAATATGATAAAACTTCTGATATGAGGACTACGTGACACAGTGGCGCGGCATCTGACTGAAATCACGACAACTTTGGATTAGATGTATATTCTGGAGACTGACTTAGGCGATGAATTCCGCTACTCAACAATAAATGTCACAAAAATTTTGCGAAAAGAAAACGGAGTGTTTTAAAATTGATTTTTCTCTGTTTATAGATCCAAGATGTAGCGTGATGCTATTAAATTATTATGTTATTAATAATTAGTATTACAGATTCATTACTTAACTTAAAATTAATTTCTTATGAATATAAAATTTACAGTATACAAAAATAAGCTATAATCGTTACCAAAGAGTCTGGTTTGATACCTAGAGCGGTGAACAGTTCCTTCCTAGCGCCGCCGCGGGCGAACGACACTAATTTACATAATGGTAAACGCAGTAACAGTGGTGAGACTACCATACTACTGTTGGAGTGCTCTTGAAATACCGCCTAAAAGTGAATTGTTGTAGTTATTACAAGTTTTTCTCATGTTATTCTGATATTGTTGTCTGAATTTTAGGATAAACTAGTCATCATAGCAAATAGCATAGTAGAGTTGCGTCTTAGTGTGAACACCATGATTGCATTTTCAATTCCCACTGAGGAGAATGATTATATCAATTTTCTTGCTCTAGTACATAAAACTATCGCCACTCAATGTACAATGTCTCAAACATCGGGCAGAAGCCGTATAGAAAGTATAATCATAAAATTGGACTTTGTGACACTACGTCACTACGGTCTCTACTGACTTCTAATGAAATTATTTTTCTTTAACTTTGAAATTAAAATTAACAATTTTAGAATAATTATAATATTTTTTAATAATTAAATTATTTTATTTAATATATTGAACGTCGAATAATTTACTACTTTACTAAAGTTACCAGGCTTACTACAGTTAACGCCTCAGAATGCCTGACCAGAACTGGCGCAAGAAACTCAGTAGATTTTTTTTCATTACAGCAGTCTAAATTTGTAAATGGTAATATATTGTATAATTTATCTTACCAATGCCAATTTGTTTCTAAAATTATTAAAATAATTAACCGATTCACCACAACAAGCGAGTAAAATTAAAATATACAATTGGTTATATTTGTAAAATTTCACAAAAAATATTTTATGGAAAACATGTGTAACACTGAGGAAATTCATTTTATTTGTTCTGAGTACATTCTATGTGTATAAATCTTAAACTGAAATTTATATAAGTATATATTTTAGGGGCTTATTGAATTATTTTTTAGGATCCCGTACGTCAAATATATAGATTCAGAAGATTATATAACAGAACCCTTATAGGATCACTTTGCTGTCCATTCATTTGTATGTCTGTCCGTCTGTAAATATTATAATATAAGATCTTGGGACCACGTGGAGCTATCAAGCTTGTAAGTCGCAACTATTTATATAACCAAAAGATAGAATTGAAACATTATGTAATAATAACCCTTTCTCTTCTTTCCCCAATTCACAATTTTGAAAATTTGTATGAAGCAACTATTTACAATAAAAACAGAGGGAAACATCCAAAAAACTGGAAATTTATAAGTGTGTCATAGAAAAATGTTATATTTAATAAGTTTGCAACAATTTCATAATTAGTGCATACTCCCGTAAGTCAACTCTTATAAGTCACTTTCCCGTTGATGTATAATAAAGGATTGGCACGGATCGTTGGTGGGCATGAATGACTTGTGTTTTACGCAAAATAACCCCCTAATCCTTACTCTTGCTTACATAAATCCTTTTGCCATCCCCCCGGCGTGTCAAAACCAGAGCATGTACCTTTTCACCTGTCTGGTGACCTCCTAGGTAACACCTGTCATTCTGTATATCTCTTCTTTGCGGATTCGGCCAGCTCAACTGACTCCACATATCCTACGAGGAGATTGCACCACTAATCCGCATTATTCTATCAGTCTTCTCCTGTAATACTCAAGTTAATAAATGTAAATTTATAATATTTTAAATGTACATACAGACAAAATTTAAATCTTTTCGCACTATATTGCAAACGAAATATATGAAACGTCCGAACAAAACTAACACATTTCCATAAAATTATGTCATATAATAAAATGAAATGTAAAATTTTATAGCCTCTATATTTACATGACTGCTTGCTCCCTCTGTTATTCACTTCATTTGTACTGAAATAAAAGTATTGTAGAAAATATTTTCATATTCTAGCATCATTTGTTTTGATTTCATAAAACGCTGAGAATATTTTTTTTGTATCTTTTATAATTTTTTTTCTTTAAATAATTGCCCTTACATTATTATATGATTTTGCATAAAATATATTTTTTTCTTTATAAGTAATAAATAATAGGTTTATTTATATTATTATCAAGTTTTTTTTTCGTGTCAAAAGTTACTATAAATATCTCAAAAATTAATTTAACTTCACACTCGGGAACTGATTATAATATGTAAATTTAAAATATTTTTTGCTTTGCTCTTGTAGAGAAAGCACGGCGTTCTGTTTGCTACTAAAAAGGGCCTATCATTATATTATAAATATCGTCGTATTAAAATAATAAATTTGTTTAATTTTAGAAGAAAATTTCCACTGATAGAAAGTACCAGTGCTGTTTAACACATTTAAAAGAATATTCATGCATATTTATGCGTCGCCCAGACGTAATGCAGGGGCACAAAGTGTGATTGTAAAATCGACTGATTATGGGTTCGATCCCCACTCGACGGAGTGAAATATTTATTTACATTTATATTTTTATTTTTTCGCTCTGGTGTCGAGGTAAAGCGCGGCACTGCAAACTCGGCGGAAACTGAGGAACGGAGTGTCTTAACTCATCATTCTTAATCATATTTTTAACGCGTCCTTTCTGCAGTGTCGTTGGTTAACTTTTTGGATCGGAGATCAGTTCTCAGAAATGAACTGAGATCGTTTCCTACCTGTTTTATTATTCCAGCATGTATATTTTTTAGCTTCACGTCGCATCTCGTATGTAGCACGGTAGGTAAATGGAACTTGTGTTAAGACAAATCTATTTCCCACTTCCCACCCAATTTTCGAGACATTGTGTGTTTAGTGATGAAATTCAGTGGCGAAAGGAGAAGAAATTAAATAATTGATTTCTCCAAGTCAAAATCACATGCAAAACCGTCACATTTTCAGTCTGATACTTTGCCATGACGTGCCGTCTATTATAAAATAAATCTTAAAACCTTCAATAAGGTTTCTACTCACAAAATACAGAGAAGTCGGTTTAATCTTAAAACTGTAAGATTATTCAGTATAGATAAGCAAGTCCCAGCTAGTCGATAATGTAACCGAGGTCTCGGCTCGCTTTGACGCGAATCAAATAAGTCCCGGAGAGAATAGTAATAAAATTGAATCGAGAGCCTGCCCAGATGTAGCTACGGATTTATCGCTCACTAAATGCTGGGGCACACCGGGTAATTTTAATCGTCTTTTAATTTTTTTTTAGATTTTTTTCCTTTGATTCATATGGGACATCTTTATATTTTTTTTATGTATAATTGTATCATGAACGTACTTTATAATATTTTATGATCAGTTTGTAATTGAATTATCAATTTTCGAGGAAAAATAATAGTTTACAAAAAATAATAATTTTAGAATGCTTAGTTTTTGCTATATAGCGTATGAAAATCGCCACGAAATCAAAGCTAATAGGTTATTAGTAATAATAACTAACTACTGACTAAAACGAATAAAACATGGTAATTTATATGTCACGAAAAAACAATCGTCACAAGTTTATGTTTTTTACATTTTTATAGTGTTATACTAATCCGGTCATAAATGAGAACCAATCTCTAGAAAATAACAGTACCCACTGTACCACCTACCTAAAGGTCGTCGCGCGCTCGCTTACACACTCGCCGGGCTGCATCCAATATGTTTCCGAGAATATTGTCTTTAACAGCTACATTATACCGGCGATAGATTGTGTGGAAACCTTACTCTCTATTGCGAATGAAAATCTTTATCCGTATCATGAATATTTTGTGTGCTTACCCCCTCCCCCCCTCCCCCATCCCCCGTCAACCCCAGATAAGAGAAATTGTTTCATTGCATAACGAATGGGCTGCGATGCTAGTGAATGCGGGTAGGTAGTGATTTTGAAAGTATTATTAATAGTATTCTTTTGTATGGCTGTTTGTATTTAAGATGTTTGATTTCGCTTACTTTTAATAGTTGGATTGGTTTTTTTATGGGAATTTGGATGTGCATGCGTGCGTGCATGTGTGCGTGCAAATTTTTATAAAAATCAAATCAGCTTCATGCTGTATCCCATAAATAATAGGGTAGACAGAGGGAACCTAGTGCTAAGGTAATCCGCTGTGTTTCAAGACATTGCCTGTTGAGTGGCGAATTTCAGCTTCACGCTGTATCCCGCACACAGCAGGGTAGGCACAGGGAACCTAGTGTTAA
>DWMY01001917.1:0-13090 GCA_018249775.1 Heliconius hecalesia formosus
TTTGATGAGAACAGGTAAAATTATATTTTATACATCTAAACCGAAGTAAAATCAAAATCAGCTTCACGCTGTATCCCGCACACAGCAGGGTAGGCTGAGGGAACCTAGTGTTAAGACACTCCGTTCCACACTTTGCGTTCTGTTTGAGTTCTGGAGGCATTACGTGCTGAGTGGCGGAAGTCAACGCTGCGCTCTGCCTCGACACCAGAGCGAAGAAATGTAAATAAATATTTCACTTCCTCGAATGGGAATCGAACCCACAACCAGTCGATTTTACAGTCACACTTTGTGCCTCTGCGCCACGACTGGCCTCAAATAGTTTCTTATTTTATTTTGTTAGTTTTAGTTTCACACTGTATCCTGCATATAACTCGGTAGGCAGGGCGAACATAGTGCTAAGATAATCTGTTCCTTGCTTTCGGCCGACTTTTTGATACATTGGGTCATTAAGTGGCTGAACGGCGTGCTTTGAAAATGAAAATATTAAACAATTTCCACAAAACAAAACCACAAAATCATCCAATATAAAATTCAATCACATTAAAAGAATGTTTCCAATTACACCACATGCTTATTGTTACATTAAAATAACTAATTATTCATATTTTATTACAGCATTTTCACAAATGGGATTCAGGTTTTCACCAGATTTTGTAAAATTTTTAACCAAAAGATGTGATAGAGAGGGTAAAATATCTGTTGACAACTTTATAGTGCTTTGTGTACAAGTTCAAAGGTTCACTGAAGCATTCAGGTTAAGGGACACCCAACAAAATGGAACAGTTACTATTGGCTTTGAAGATTTCCTGAATGTTGCTCTCAGTTGCTCTATATAAGTATAATTATACATTGTTGTTCCATAACAACAGTCTATTAAGATGACCAATGAGTTCTTATTGTATGCTGTCACAATACTTAAATAGTTGAATCATGCAAGAAAATATCTATTATTATTGTTTTTCAAGAAACAATATCCACTATATTTTTGTCTAATTATTTTATTTTAAAAACTCACTGACACATGTCAATAATGTATGTTTTTAAAGTTTACAGGAATCATTACCAAAACATGTTTTATTTTTTCCAAATACATTTGCTTTATTAGCTTCTATTCTATGATTCAATTAAACAAAAAATAATATCTATGAAGTGTCACAAGATTGCTTTTTTTAGTAAATATTAAACACATATTATATTTTGAAACAGTGATCTGATTTCTTATATCTATTGTGGAACATTTACATGCTTTAAATAGTATATAAATATATAAAGTAGAAATAGTTTAATAAAAGGATTCACAGCTTTTATAAATATTTTATTCAACCTTCTTTTTAAAAATCAATGGATATACCTGAAACAAAATTGAAATTATTGTAAAAAAATTATAATTAATAAAATTTCTAACTTTATTTACTTCTTAAATATTACATATCATTTGAGAAAAAAATAAATGTATAAGAAATACTTGTAAATATCTATATAATTTCATTTCATAGGTAGTTGCTATTTGTAAAAAATAATCTAACTGGGTAAAAAGATTAAAATTTGTGTGCATTGACCTACTGATTTTCTTAAAATTAGATATTTATAAAAATATCAAGGTAATTGGAAAGTATTCTAAGTATTTATTCAAAATGATGTTTTTGGCATTGAAAAAAGTATCTTTTTTCTCAAAAGAAATTGCTATTGTTTGGCAAAATAAATCTTGAGCGCCAAAAGTACCAGAAATTTAAATAAATTTTCGCCTAATTTTATAGACATTGCGTGTTGAGCGACACTATACACCGCATTTTATCTTGCTCAATGAGCGAGTAAATGACAATAATTAATTCCCTTCATTGTAAAATCAAACCCACAATCATCGTTTATTGTCAGATGCTATGCCACGACAGTCTTACTTTTAATTGAGAATGAAATATTCTTCTATTGATCCATTGTAGAGTCAACTTGCTCACGAGCAAATTAGATTCTTACTCTGTTTTATGGGAGAAGTTCCGATTTCCGAAACACGATCGGAACGCGCGTAAGTTCTTTCACGTTTCACTTGAAAAAAATGTGATATTTTACTACACCCCCTGCCCCATTTGTGATATATCGTGACTTTTGCTGAAGACTGGAAGAGAAGGGGAGGCTCCTTTTCGAGTCTCATCTCATTAATGGACGTCCAATAGTAAAAACAAACCACAAACATTATTAAGATTACTGCCTAGAAAATCATATAGAAAATCTTTATGGGTAGGCAGTCCAGAACCCTTGCAGGAAAATAAGTGCAGTTCTAAAATATTTGTATTTTTTAATGTTACTAACAATATAATATTAACTTACTAGCTTCATTTTTTCTTCTCAGTGCCTCAGATTTTTCAAAGCCAAAAACAACTTCTTGAAAAACTTTTACTGCTGTTCTCATATTGTTTTGATGTTGGACACTATCAGGAGAACTATCGTCGAGTAGAGTATAAATCGTTGGAACCTCATCTAACTTCATGCTTTTAGCAGCTTCAGGTTTAAAAGCAATAGATACTTTTCCAGTTTTTGGATGTATGCTAAATGGTGATTTTAGTAAATGGTTAAATCCTTTCGTAACATTGACATCAAGCCTTGGGTAACAATATTGTATTTTTATCTCTTCAATTAGATATTTCATTTTCCTTATTCCACTATTGTTCTGTAAAATGTGATTAAATTTCACTTGGACATATATTATTTGTTTATGTAGTGCTTACAGCCAAATGCAGTTTTACTGTGCTACAATTGCCTGGGCTTGGGTAAAAATAAAGTGACAAAATAAATTTTGTCAATAAAGCTATCATTGAGCAGCAGCAAATGCAACCATAGATTTGATTAAAACTTAGGTTTATGAGTTATTTTCATATTATCAATCTGGTAACATGACTAGATGTAGCATTGTATTTAAACAAATTGGACAGAAAGTAAAAAACTCTGCCTACTGCCTGCTTGTTAAAGCAGTTTTTGTTAGCCTCCACTATATCCCACATATAGTGGAGGCTAACAAATATTGCTTTAATATTTTTTAAGCCTAATTTTATTAATTAGAAGTGGGAGTTAATAGCCGAGTCATAGTGTAAGACTAATGCAGTTGTTATCATACAAATTGTTTTTTGTATAACTGCTAAATGTTATATATTAATACATCAAATTTATATCAAATATTTACTTCTTTGCAAAATTTGTTGTAAGTTTCAATAAAAGCTTCCCATCTTTCTAAAGAAGATACTGGCATTCTCTCAAAGTTTTCTTGAATTTGTTTTCTAAGTGTTTCATCAGGTATCATTTTATAGAAGCATTTTACACTCTCCGGTGTGGATAAGAAACTTTGTTCTTGCATGATTTGTTCAAAGTATGTATCAATCACATCTAATGCTCTCCTAAAACATGTTTAGTATTTAAGTATTTATCTATTCCATAGTATATCATATACAAAATATGAAACTTTAGTATATTATAATCTTAATTTAGACAAACCTTATACTGGAATGTAAATTGTCACTCCCTAAATGCACTTTTTTGTTTTGATTTTCACCACCCATTATTAGGCAAAGATAGTCTGCAACAGCTGCTCTTCCTGGGCTATCCAATGTTCTTGCTTCATAGTCTGACACCCAGCAATGTATTCCACGTCTCCCAGAAAAGACCCACAATATATTATGAAAACCAAAATCCTCTAAAATTTTACAATTTGTTATTTAATGTTATATCCTACATACATGATAGGCAGGGGAAATCTAATGTTAAGACAGTTGGTCTTTGTCGTTCCTTCCAATTTTGGAGGTATAGTTTGTCTCCCAATTTGGAGATGCTAAGTATTATATTTTTAACACAGCAAAGAAATGAAAATAATTCATCATCTTAGGGGACTTGGATTTCACCAATTGGGAATCAAACTCACTAACATTTACCTCAATATACTTTAAAAAAAGAATAGCTTCACGCTATATTGCACTCACAATAGGGTAGGCTGAGAGAAACTAATGTTAAGACACTCCATTTCCGACTTTCCATTGAGTTATGAAGGCTTGCAAAACTCAATGCTGCAATAACCCCGACACCAGAGCAAAGAAATGAAAATAAATATTTCATATCCTTGAGTGAGGATGAAACCCACAATCAATCCATTTTACAGTCACACTTTGTGTCCCTGCACCACAACTGGCCTCAACTATACTTTTAAAATAGATATATTTTGCTGAACTAAACATTATATTAATAGAACACAAAATTATTATTTTATTTTACTTCATATTACCTTTTAATGCTAACTGTATAATTTCACATGCCACTACCATAAATTTCCAACATTTATCACATACATTTGCTTCTTGACAACATGTCCGTACTTCATCATAATCTGTAAGATCAATATCAAACACCAGTTCTCTAGCAAGTACCACAGCATCATGTCGGCCGATAGATGGTCTGAAATTTTGAAATTATTGAAAATGTAATGTGTGTTAATCACACAAAGCTGATATGTTTTTTTTAACATTCATCTAACAATAGGTGCAGATAAATGTGTTAAAAAAACAAATATATTGCCAAAATAATTTTATCTTACTTTATGTTATAAACTGCACCAATATCAAGTTTATGAGGACACTTCTTTTGTAACAAAGTTTGAAATTCTTTCTGATTACTTATGGATAAATATCGCAAATATACGTCGTCTGCTAATGTAAACGATAACTCCCGGTTGGACAGTGGCTGAGGGTAACTTCCACAAGACAACCATCGGCAAAATATGTTTTGGGGAAATAATCTGGTGTAGTACACTGGTAGCATATCAGGTAAAACATTTTCGTCATAATGGCCAACCTGTAAATTATATATGATATCAAATGAAATTTAATATATAAATTTTAAATTCGGATTTCTAAATATTACCATTTTTTTATTATCAATTTCGTAAAAATATCCTTCTATTAAATTATACAATCCTAACAACTTAACGGCTTCTTACATTAAATAGTTGTTAGCAAGTTTTACTTTAGAAATCACAAAATTGAAAAACAGAATTTCATATTTATAATTGATTTTGACATTTTTTAAGATTTTAGCGCCAATTACAAACCACAGATTCCCTCTATAGTTCTATAGAGTATATATATGTTCCTTGCACAGGCGTTAGATCCACAGGCTATACAATTTATGAATATAAATATCTAAGAGCCAAGAGTTAATTTTATTTATCCGACGTTACTCTCGATACTATTTTTATTCTACTACCTACATATTCAGAAATGTTACAAAAAATACTTAGCAATTATATACCACGGTACACTCGAAATGTTTTAACTAAAGAAGTATTAGGTAATAATGGAAATTAATTTAAGAACAGCATTTAAAATTTTTATTAAGGTTTCAATAGGTAAGATTTTAAGAAACATTATATATATTTTTCATTATTTTTCATCAGAAACATTTTAATAATATCTTTTGAATGGAATTTTTGTTATGAAAATGAAATCATTGTTTCAGAACCTTGCGCACCAGTATATATTATTATATCCAATTCAATTCAACATGAAGCTTACAAAATTACTCATTACTTATTGCGAAATCCAATTTTTGGCACACTGATATTTTTAGTTATAATTATAACATTGTTAATAACATTATTAAAATCATTAATAGTTCTAGCTGGAGCAGTATGTTTTGCCGCAGTAATTATGTTATTTGAAGGTATAAACAAGAATAATATTTTAAGCTCCAATATTGTTACGAAGTGTTAATTGTTATATATATAAAAATATTTCAATATTATGAAGCAATTAAGCAACCTTAAGTAATGGCTTGATTTCTTTCTTGAAAGCATCAAATACAAATTTAATGCACGATATATTTCTTGTTACAGGTATAATAATATTGAGTTTAGGAGTTGTGGCGATCATAAATTTTTTGACTTTATTAATTGTAATTATATTAATAAATAAATAGGTAATTTTACTTATGTATATTAATCATACTTTACATTATTAAACAACTAATTTATAGCTTTATAAATATATAAAATTGTTTAATTAGTTTATTGATCATATTAAAAAAATAGAATTACTGTCTGTCTTCTTTTATCTCAATTTTAATCTTTTAATTATTAGCAACATGCAATATTTCTTAGCCTGGCCTCACACGTACAATAATATTGTATGTATTGTCAATAATATTGTGTGTGCGTGCGGCCGGTTCATAAATATTATTGTAGGAAAATCTGTTTTTGTCACGGCAATATCTGGGGAGTTAGGGTTATTGTCACTAATATTGTCGTGTGTGGGCGCGCGGCAATATTTTATTAGAAAAAAAGAGGAGGCGGACGCTTATGCTTTTTATTAAAGACGACGAAAACAGTATAAATAGCAAAAATAATAATAATAATAAATAAAATTTATATTACTACTCCCATAGAAAAATAATATTTAATAGAGTTTATTAAAACATGGGAAAATTATTAAGAGCTATGGAATATATCAAGTGTAGCCTATCACGATATGGTTAAGAAAAATAGTAGACCTATAAAAGCTGCTCGATATTTACAATAATATCTAACCAAATAGAGATAATATTTTTAAAAGCGGCTATCTGTCATTCTCATGTATTTTTTTAATTCGTCCTCTGTTAGGCAGAGGGAACCTAACATTAAGGCACTCCTTTCCCCATTTTTCACTGAATTCTGGAAGCATTACGCATTGAGTGGGGGAATAATCTGTCACGTTTTACAAAGTCACATTGTGTCCTTGCTATGAATGGCCTTTTGTTGTAGTGCATTAATACCAATAAAATGATTAAACTTAGTTTTTTTCTCATTCAGGCTTTGATCAATCTTTTTTTATTGTTTTTTTTGTAAATAAGCTAAATACAATAATTAAAGCAACGGCTTATTTAATTTTAGCTATTGTAGGTTTAACACTTACACATACAAACAAAGCTACTGAGCGACTGGGTCAGATTTTATTACGAAATATTTTCAATAATATTGCGTAGAGTGCGGGGCTATATATTGAACAATATTATTGTCAATATTGTATTGACAATAATATAGTGTGTGTGCGGGTAGCCTAAAATTTAAAAAAGTAAAAAAAAATGGTTCAAATAAACAAGAAAAAGCAATAATATATCTGAATGTGTTAATAGTATATTATACAGCTTTTGCAATTTTTACTTGCTATGAAGCCCAAAAACTCAAAAATTCAAAATAAATTCAAAATAAATATCTTTTTTTTTTAATTGTGTTGCTAGTCTTGGAGTAGATCAGAGCGTCATTTTTTTTATATTACTCTTTTAAGGAACTAACGAACCCTCGGTATTACTCATCATTTTGCATGCTAATATTATTTTAAGAACTAAAATATCCTAAAAAAAAGTATAATTATGATTAAAATAGTCAAATTCGTAATGTTGTTAGAAATTTCTTGAAATATTGTATTGAAAATATTGTTACATTATATATATATATTTAAATTTAGCATGTCGAAAAACTTGCATAAACAGTTATCACCTATTAAACCGTACCATATATTTTTTACAAACAAGACGACTTGAGAATGTTGCAAGTTACGAAATTTGTTTTTGACTTTCAGAATTCAGATGTGTATATGACTTAACGAGACTGTACCACAATGTAAAGTCTAAAATAAAGATTTCCAATCTATGCGTTTCGAACCATAGAACGTTTTAATGTGAGATAATCAATATTAAATATGAATATATGTTTAATTTTAAAAGTGATATAAAATCAGATACTTTTATTTTATTGTGATTGTGCTACAATGGTTTATTTCAAACAAGGTCAGGGTTCCTAGCAGTATCAATGATGTAAAAATGAGTGTAAGTCAAAATGTTATTTAGTTATTTAATATATAATTTAAAAATAAGTATGTTTTTCTATTGGATATTAAAAATGTCATGACGATTACCTATCATAGAATTCTTATTTAACTATAGTCCATGCTACTGATAATAATTTTAATTATAACCGATGATTTGTCATCTCACGGTAAATTTATAAATAATGGCGAATAAACTGATATTGAAGCAGCAATTATTAAAAAGAACCTTAATATTTTATATGCAAATGTATCTTGTGCAGGTCATGAAACTTTTTGCGAAGCAATCAACATCTTATAAATAAGAAAGTAAGTACCAATAGAAACTTTGCTTCTTTGTAAATGCAAAATATAATAAGTGTAGGGTAACACTTGCTATATGTATTTCATTTGATCTCTTCATTTACATACCACATTGTATCAACATTAGGATTTTTGTCTTGCACAGAATAAATAAACAAGAAATATGAACAAAATAAAAACAAAATAATTCTATAATACTCTATATATCAATGTCCGATTACATTCAGAGGTTCTTATTAAGAGTTAGCATAACAGCTTTGCATATTTTAAAAAATGGATTTCATATAGAAAGGATTACCATTTTAAGGTTCTAGCTATGTTTAAATATAATTTTTATTTAATTTCCAAATACAAGAATTTATGTGTTTGGCATTATGTTTTACACTTTATCCCACATGAAGTGAAATAGGTACAGAGTTTAATTAAACACCAAAAATATACTTTGTCATATAGCTGGGAAACAAACAAACCTTAATTTACCCAAGTTGGGGAAATCAAAACCCTAATCATAGTGTTCACACAACCTGTCCAGCTGTGCCATGATGGTATCAAATTTTGAAAATTAGTAATGAATTATCTTTTTTTTATACAATAAATGCACATGGCCATTTGTGGAGCAGGGGAACAAGGGTGTGATTATTCACACTACAAGCTCGATTCCCACTTGAGAAAATATTTACATTTCATATTTTTATTTCATTGCTCTGGTAACTAGGCAAAGCATAGAGTTCAGATCCTCACTCAAAACCTCCAGACTCAATGCCTCCAAAATTGTAGGAATGTGGGGAATAAAAGTGGCCTTATGAGAATTGAGTATATTAACACTAGGTTCCCAGTTGTGCTCTAACTATGTGAACAATATAGTGTGAAACTAAGCTTTGCAATTAAGAGGTACTTGAGGTCTGTAATTTTTTTTTAAATGACTTTTCATTAAATTTTTTATTAAAATTTTACAATACACATCCATCCATACATGTTTTTTTGTTTATATAATAAAAATGTTAAAAATAATTGACTTTAGTATTCCTAAATATAAAAAAATGGTGAAGTCAAATTAAAGCGACATTTTTTACTTAAGTAGATTAAATAAAATTCAATAATTTTTCTTGTTTGGAATACACCAAAATTACATTGAAGTACAATATCAACACTTGAACGTCTTCTTGTAAGATTTATTCTGTTTAACTCTGCTATGACATAAAATTGTGACTCTGTTATGACATAAAGTGAGATGGCACAATTAAAGACTGATAAACTTGGTTTTGTAGGGCATTCCGTCAAGCTGGCGGCCCTCCAGGATGCGGCTCGCGCGCCCTCGCTAGCTCCTCGCGCTACGCGTCACGTCGCTACTATTACAGGTCAGTTGCACAATATTATCATCTTTATCTTAATTTCTTTTTATTTTTAGTAAAATAACCACATGAAAGTTTAAACATAAATATTTTTGTAATTTGACTGGTACTTTTTTTACGTTAAGCAATAGTTATATAGTTAGACATTTTAATCGAAGGAGCATTGAACGAAATTCAAGCAAAATTCCTATTGACTTCTATCGCAGAAAAAAAATGAATGATTGAAATAAAAGATTTAAGTTAATTTATGACTGCAAATAACGGCATCTTTTTTCTCAGATACGCTTGTATTAGGTACAAACATATATGAAAACTTTATATTTCCATTTCTTCGCTCTGTTGTCGAGGACAAGCGCGGCGTTGAGTTCTGCTACTCAACACGCAATGCCTTCAGAACTCGACAGAAAGTTGGTAACGGAGTGTCTTAACACTAGGTTCCCTCTGCCTACCCTGCTGTGTGCGGGATAAAGCGTGAAGCTAATTTAAGTATAATTCTAATTTTTTTGTGCTTATTGAAATTTTATGTTTTATGACATAAGCTGATTTAGCTTCACGCTGTATCCCGCACACAGCAAACAATGCTTTGTTTGCTGTGTGGGAACCTTGTGTAAATACACTCCGTTCGACACCAGAGCTTAGAAAATGGAAATTTAAAATAAATATTTCATTTCCACGAGTGGGAATCGAACCCACAACCTGTCGCGTTTACAGTCACACTCTGTGCCCCTGCGCCACGGCCACTATCCTCTCATATTAAAAGCTTAATGAATAATTTACCTATATTTTTATATCTAATTCAGTCTAAATTTTAATAGTATTTTTTTTGTTGCTTACTGTTTTAGTTAGATTGACAGGATAATCTTGTGTAACCATTGTAGGTCCAAAATTGTCGAGTTAAAACTGGTGAGCGATAGGCACAAAGTTCATTAAGAACAGTTGCGCAGGTTTCGTTTACTGTCACGTAACAAACTTACATTGAATATGGTTACATAACGATCAGATGTTCTGGTAAATTGTGACCTTTAAAATGTGCTAGTGCCTTTGAAATTTTATTTTTATACTGTACTAGCTTCCGACCGCGGATTCGCCCGCGTGGTGTGTTGATAAAATTCATCATCACAAAATTTTACATAGAAGCCAGTTGAGGCGCAGGGGCACGAATGTGTGACTGTAAACGCAATTGGTAATGTGTTCGATCTCCACTTGAGAATTTGAAATATTTATTTAAATTTATATTTTCATTTTTTCGCTCTGATGTATAGGCACAACGCGGCGTTGAGTGCCGCGTTGTGTACTCAACACGCAATGTCTCGAGAATTAGCGGCGTAAGATTGATTTATTTTTAAATTTTACATTTATAATATTAATAGGATAGTATATACATAGGATATAAAGCAAAATGTTACTATTCATGAAGTTGTATTGTATGAGACACAAGAGGATTTTAATGCTGTTAAACAGCCAATCGAGTACATTTTTCCTTTCAATGAGTTGTTTGGACCTTGAGTCATGTTATTTAACCAGTAAAGTGGGTTTAATACGTCATTTCTAAATTGATAACTTTAGTAATTCTGTTATAATTCGTCGTTTAATTTTTTAATATACATATGATAGTATAGTATGTTTAAAACAAAATGAACATACATAGCGCTACTAGAGATTATAGTAAATAATTTTAAGATTTTATTATTTAAATATACATTTTTATTAAATGCAAATACCTCGAAACTGTCTGAGCAATGTGATGCGGACAATAAATTTGACTCATTCTCTCAAATTGCACACGATAATGACTGCATTGTTTTGATTTAAGCATTGGTATACAAGGGAGTAACTATTGACACTAGATAATGTCACAATTCATAACATTTATGTAGTGGAGTGTATAAAAATTATCACATACATCGTGTCGTTAGATATCCGAATGTCCCACAGAAACACGAAGACTTCATAATATCTTGTATTGACTCTCAGCGCAGCACTAGCATTTTTTGACATTGAAAAAAACAGATTCTTTTAATTATCTGATTAGTTACATCTGGACAGATGAATACAATGCTGTTCTTATTTTTATTTCACTCTGCAGGGGTAATTTCACCACGTGTTCACGTGTTCGTGTATCCTTCACAAAACGATAAATATGAAAAATTAAATAAAAAAATATGCTAAACTGTAATAACTTAGTTGAGTTACGTTCACGCAATCGAAGATGCCACAATAAGATTACTACCAGTACTAGATGAGCTTACTAGAACATTTGTTTTTTGTTTTTTCCTAGCTTTACGCTGTATCTCGCACATTGCAGGGGAGGACAGGCAGGTTCCCTACCGAACTTAGTGCTAGTACACTCAATTCCCATTAAGACAGTTCTGTTCCCTACTTTCCGCCGAATTCTACAGGCATTGCGTGTTGAGTGGCAAAACTCAACGCCAAATTTTGCCTCGTAACCAGAGCATGGAAAATTAAAAAATATTATATGTTTCATTTCCTCGAGTAGGAATCAAACTCACAACCTGTTGCATTTACATTCGCATGTTTGTGCTCTTGCGCAACGACTGGCCTCAACATTTGTCAATAACTATTTTATCTGATTTTGTCAAGCAAGTTATCATATAGTTTTCGTAAACATTGTTTTTTTTTGTAAAACAAACACAAACAATGAAGGCTTATGCATAGGGCTTATGAATGGGGGATAGCATATATTTTTGCGATTGGCGAGTTGCCAGCCGCTATTCCGGGCGGGCGGGCGCGAGCGCAGGCCCAGTCTCACGCCGCGGCCCTGCCGACAACTATCGGTTCACGCTTCACGTCCGCGTTAACCTTATTTCTTATCTGTATGTCTTCTGTAAATTTGCATTTTAAATGTTTAGTTTAATTTTGAGGAAATGTACTTTACAATGTTGTCTAGTATATTCTGCATACAAAAAATATAAAATGTGAATATTTAATAAATATCGTTATTGACAAAGCTTGCAAAAATTGAAGACTTAACAATGAAAGGTATTGAAATGAATTTTCATGCTTCAGACATATTATGTACATAATATCACTTACGTAATTTTTACGGCATTACGAAAATATTAACAAAAGATACCATATATGTTAATCATGATAAGAACCATAATTGCCGATCTTTTTTTTTTAAAAAAATACATCAAATATCTTTAATTTAAATTAAAGAAAATGCTTAACTATTTTCTTTCCTTTAAATTAAGAACACATACTTTGTACTTAATATAGAGTTAAAGAGAATGTAATCTTGTTACTGCATATAGGATTCATTTTCCTTGAAATACAGATTATATAACAGAAGTATCGCCATTTCTTCTTTACATTTTCTATTCTAGGTTAGTTTTAAAAGTGACTAATAATTGTTTTATTATAAAATATAATAATTAATAGCTAAATGTGGGCGTTTTACATTTATATTTATTACCAAGTTTAAGTTGAAAAAAAAAGTTAATAATAAAAGGACCGTGCAGTTCAGAGGTGACCTATGTATGGAATCGATGCCAACATATTGACGACATCCTTATTTTTATTAATGCTTTTGAGTGCGACGACCGTGCCGCCTCCACAAGCGATCTATGCGTGTGGCCT
>DWMY01001918.1:0-13084 GCA_018249775.1 Heliconius hecalesia formosus
AACTAAAAGTTTTAGTAAAAAAATATAATTAATTTTTAACTGATATTCAAATCTAAGACATCAAAATGTAGCGAGGGAATACATTTATTTTTCATAAAGCTCAGAAACAAATTGACATTAGCATTTAAAATATTTAAACACTACTGCTATGGTTATAATTGACCAATTATGTAAATTCCGAAACACATCAGAGAGCAGGAAATATCTCAATTTTCTGACAGGTTGATATTTTAAACATATAAACCTATCTACATACTTATCTTATTTGATAACATTATATATCCCAAAATAGTTTAAAAATTAACTATGAATTTGATTTATTTTTCAATGCATTCGGTCCACACTCGAAAGAATGATTTTACCCATTTTATATGTGAGAGCTGCGCTTTGTCTCGACACCGAATCGAAGAAAATGAAAATATAAAAAAAAAAAAAATTCCTCGATGGTGAATCGAACTCACAATCTGTCGTATTTACAGTCACACATTTCTTAAAATCCATAATATTAAGCTTATGGGTAATTCGTCGCATATCTACTTATATACATTTATTTACCTATAAAGTTTTTAAAGACGCCAGGGCCATTCTAATTGTGCGAGTCGTATTTTATTGTTAGTTTGTTGTGGCTTAAAACACATTGCACACGGAATGAATATAGTCTATTAAATGTAATTTCTTGTTTTATTTTTTTATTTCATTGTCGAATTCACATATATATATAGATTCTTGCATGAATGATTTTTTACAATATTGAATGTATTTGAATCATCACATCCGGATAACTTGTGCTTGTTATCGTGAAAATAGGTGTGTTTGACAAATATAGAGTTGTTTAAGAGTTCTTCAACCTCTAATATGTAATATCATTATTTTTAATTAATCTTTCGAATAGCTCTAGATTTATGAATTTGAATCGTTTTGATTTAATGACTTGGTTTAAATCGAAATATAAATAAGCGTCTTGATACTAATGGTTTTATAAACATATTAGTCATTATAATAATTTTCGACTTTAACTATAAGATATGAATATATTTGACAACATTTGTAATATTCTTAGGAAAAGTAAACTTTTATTGACTCAATGATTGACAAAGTATGAGGCCAGACGTGGCGCAGGGGCAGAAGTGTGTGACTATAGACCGTAGACAGAACGACAGGTTTGATTCCCAATCAAGGAAATGAAATATTCAATATTTTCATTGCCTTGTGACGAACAAGACAAAGCGCGGCGTTGAGTTCCGCCACTCAACACGCAATGCCTCCAGATTTCGGCGGAAAATGGGTAACGGGAGCGGATTGTCTCAACACTAGATTCCCTCTACCTTCCCTGCTACGTGCGGGATACAACGTGAAGCTGAAAAAGATTGAAGCTGAAGTAAATATCAAGTATGTCTAGAAAAGGTTTTTTTTTCTAGGTTCGGTTTTGATTACGCGGCGGATTTCATACAAAATCATGCAAAAATGAAGCATAAGCGCTTATATTTTTTGGTTTCGTTGGCTTAATTTTTTTTATGCTCCAAAAGACTGTAGATCTACATATTTAAAACTAATTTCAACTTTCCTTGATTTTCAGAACGCATAAACGCGGTAAGTTGAAATTAATGAATCAAGGATCATCTTTTTAATTAAGAAAAATAAGCCTTGACAGACGTATGATGAAGTTTTTTTTTTACTTTTATATTTATACTTAAGACGTTATTGTACGTCTTTAAAAAAATATTATAAAATTAAAAACTTGACTGCATAAAACTAAAAAAATATAAAACAATCCTAATAATTTATTAGGATTGACGATAGTTGAAAAATAAGATAAGGCTGAAAGAGGGCCACGTCTTTACCTAAATGAATAAAAGTTCTCAATTATTGAGTTGTTATTTCTTTTTAGCAACGTCATGTTTCTAATTACCTATTCACCTGTTTTAAGCATAATTGTTTTCTTTTATCCGAATATTTATATGATTTTTATATTTACCAATATTAACAGAAAATTTATATATTTCCAATACATTTGTATCTGTTTATTGGTGCGACTTAGGCGCTCCAAACACACATATTACTTATATTCCTAGGCTAGGACTTACTGCAGCACGATGGACACATGATTTAAAAGAGGTGGCTGGCATCGCATGGATGCAGTTGCTCAAGACCAGGATGGTTGGCAATAGGCTGCGAAAAATATTCAATTACTTATAAATCCTGGTAGTGGTGTTGGTGGAATTGGCGCTGGAATACCGCCTGCTGGCAGTCTAAATATATGATGCTTAAAAAAATAACGACATCTGCTTAAAACTACAAGGACATTAATATGACACACTAGAGTTTAAAATTGATAGATCAAAATCAAATGTTCATTTTTATTATTCTCATATTTTCTTCTATTATTCCTAGCTAATTCGCCTTTAATAGCAATTAGCTTTTATTTACACCACCGGCCGGAAGCTTCGTGTAGATTAATGGTACGGTGAAACCCAGCGGAAAAAATACATTCTTCTGAGATGAAATCGAACTTATAGCCATCCTGTTTGCAGTCAGACGCTATCTAACTGCCTGAATTCTCAAAATTTTTTATTTGTCAATACAAACAGCCTAACATAAAAAACAACTTATGCTAACGCGGCATTTTATTATTTTGTATAGTTTAGCAGCAACTTAATAGTTATGGGTTCCCCTACTGTGTTCTTCATGACATATTCCAGATCTTAAAATGTTTTATTGTCTATGAAAAATGCTTACAGGACTATCTATAATAGTCCGAAAAAGCAATAACAATAATATGTTTTAAAATCATATATTATTTTTGAAATAACGTATATTTAAATTCAATATATTTTTTCAACTCAGAAAAAAAAAGTTGTTAATTTGATTTTGAGATAAGAAACTGTTAATAATAACGAAATATTAGTAATGCTCATATGTATGTATGTCTATAGCTACATCCATAAGTATATAAGTACATATTTCCCGCACACAGCAAGGTAGGCAGAGAAACCAAGTGTTCCGACCCCGCGATTTTCCGCCGAATTTTGGAGGCATTGCGTGTTAAATGGGGGAACGCCGCGTTTTGCCTCGACACTAACATATTTAAAAAATAATATAAATTACTCCTTATAAGAGATCCTCTTAGTATAATTTCAGAAATTATGAAGGCATTGTTTATTTTAAATCACACTCAAATTAGTTTTAGCAAATTTTCTAATTGCCCAAATTTCACTATCATTCGATTGTCTATTACGTTACAAATAACAAATTAAACGATACTACAACCGTCTCAAAAGGGTTTGTCTACCTACATTAAAAAAAAAATCCTTAATGTAAATTATGCGCACTTACAACATTGGTATGAAAAAAAGCAAACAATATTATTCTCATTCAAATAAAACTAAATAAATGTTAGACACTTTATTACTTACAACCAATACAAATATCTATACGCATTTGCAATTGGGCAAACTTTAAACAAATTAAAATAAATAAAAAATGTAAGACGTAACCGAGGCAGTAAATACAATCTTACGTGCTTTGAATTTAAATCTTTTTCATTTGTCTGAAAAATGTTAATGAACTCATAGCATAGAATAATATATTTATTAATAGAATTTATATATTTAAATGCAAATATGGTTTGTACTTAGGACATATATTATATACTAGCGGCCCGCCCGCGGCTTCGTCCGCTTAAACTACATGATTATTGATCTAATAAACAGAAATTACTTCTAATATGATTTTTATTACTTTAATCTGTAATATTGTAATATGATTTTTTTACTACAATATCGTAATTTCTGTAAGGACTTTTGATTCTTTTAAATGAAAAAATACGACCAATGTTGATATTTGATATTTATAAAAATATACATAAAACCAATTATTTCTTATACGTATATATTTTTGTACCATTACGTTCTTGTTACCTAGGTACGTCTCATCATAATTTTAAAATTCTGTTAAATGTGCTAATGTCAGCGAATAATTTAATTTGCTGTTTCAGAAACAGCCTTAAATGTTAAATTATAGATTTGGGTAATGATTCATAATATTCTTTGTAAAATAACTGTAATAATTGGATATTAACTCCTGTACAGTTTTTAATTTAGTTACATATATTATTGGCTAAATGTACAATTGGTAAATAAGTAGTTATTACAGAGTAACGTGTACTCTGTAATAACTACCACTAGAAAGGCTGGTTTTAGGCATTTTATATAGATTTATTACAAAAGAACGAACGAACCGAAGAATCTATGTATTTTTTAAATATTTCTTTGAAGATCAAATCGGTCTTTATCGGTCTTTAAGTCGTAATTAATTCAACACATAGGTGTTGAATTAATTACGACTTAAACTTAACTGTTATTAATGATGAAGGTAGCCTTCACAAACAATTCAATTTTGTTTACTTTATTGTTCGTACTCTAAACAATAGTGCTTTAAAAAAAATATTTTTATCAACAGACTAAGACGTTTTGAATGTCATTCTTTAGCCAAGAATCTTACCAGCGCGATTGCTATATAACATTCGCAGGCAAACTAACGCCTTAAGTTCATTCAAATTTATAAATGCTGATACCGATTTTAATGAAACAAACTTTAAATGTTAAGTTGATTTAAAACAAAGCAATTGGTGAAACTTTTGAAGTAAATCGGTTCAGTACTTTCAGAGAAAAATGTGACCATACAAATAGATAGACAGACAGACAAGAAATTAAAAAAATATATTTTTGCTTTCTATTATTCTTTTTAAGTGTCCCTATATCCATTTCAGTCAAAATTAGTAAATGTACAGACAAAATATTTTTACTTTTTTATTATATATAGAGATAATTTCGTTGTTTTGAGAACATTATGTTAACTATTCACATTTTTTACGCTTCTCCTGTTGTAATCTTTTATAAATATTACATAAAGCCATCTTTTAACTTATGGTGTTTCGCCTACTTAAAACACTTATTGAAAAATAAGTTGATCGAAAGCTCACTTGATAATTTTGGGCATTTAATATGTCATAAATAAAAAACCACACATTGTAAGTATCTGTAATTACACCGTTATTTCTTAAATTATGCAGGCTTGAGGTAGATTACATGAAAAAATGATGTGTCATTTATATAAATACATGCTTTATGGGAAAATTTATTCAAGTATCAAAACAGAGTGGGACCGTCGTGGTTCAAACTGATTGTACGTAATTGCATTTAGACCAATTTTAGTTTTTAAAAATACGTCTCTACAATATATCCTGAATTTAAATATTTAAATATTTGTAAATGTACCCAAATTAAATATTTGCACGACAATAATTTTAATTATTTTTCATAATTGGGTACAGTTCCCGAGGCTTAAACTTAACTTTGCTTTTGTAAGTGTCTATAAAAGTAGAGTCAAATAAAAGAATATTAAAAATAAAATGTATTATTAGAAATCAATAAAATTTAAATATGTACCATATTGAGTTCTTCCACTCAATATGCAATGCCTCCACAATTAGTCGGAATATGGGTAACGAAAGTATGTTAATAGGAACTAAGTGTCTTAACAAGTTAATACGTAGTAGGCAGAGGGGGCCTGGGGACCTACCCCAGGCCCCCTCTGCCTACCCTGCTATTAGCGGGATACACCGTGAAAATAAAAAAAATACAGCACTAAAAAAATATATTTTTTCTTCTCTGTCGGACATAAGATCCTCATAATATCTAGTATCTCTTGTCTAGTTTGAGTTAATGATTAATCTTTCCATTATATGTTATAATCTCGAACAGCGTTGTATTCACAATGTTTGTTTACGTACATTTTTCCAGTCTGGTAGAGTGATAGTTCCAACTTCATCTACTACTCTTGATACATTACACACAAAAATAAAATGTTTAAGAATTAAATAGGTGACCCGGGTGATCGGTACAAGAAGTGTAAAACAGTATAGGTAAACAGGTTTGGACACGTCACAAATACTTCTAATCTAACCTACCAGAAAATGCTATTGACCTCAATTATATTATATTAGTATATTTTAATGTTTTAGCAAAACATTTTTTTTTCACATATAGGTAATAATAATTATTGCACTTTTGCTTTTAATCCTGTAACAGCATAGATTGAATTTTCCTTCCTGGAAAAACATACATCAACGAAATGAAAAGTATTACATCAATTTACGAAATAAAGAAAAATATTTTTATTATTCTTATAAATAAGTAGTAGTAAGGTAATTTATATATATATTAATTTATGTTTATTTATTATTTCATTAAATTAATATACAGTAACATGTTAAATTAGTTGAATTATTGACCCATTGACCAAATTCCTAATTTGCTAATCTTAGCTGAACTTTTAACTTGATTTTGAGATAAGAATCTGATTAATGTTGCTACCTGTCTCTATTAATAATAACGAAATATAAGCAATACTTACATATATGTAATATGTATGCCCATAGGCACATGCATATTTAAAAATAATAAATTATTAGAGATCTCTTAGTATCATTTCAGTATTCATTATTTTAAATAACATTCAATTTATACCTAAAGTATTTATATTTTATAGTGTGTGTTTTGTAAAAAGTTGGCCGTGCATTTGTAAAACAGGTGTTAGCGTTACGGTGTGTCCCGCACATAGAGGTAGGCAGGGGAAATTGGCGGAACTCAATACCACAAACTTAAAACTAGGTGAATCAAAATAATGTTCATTTTTGTAATATAATTAAATTTACAATAGCCACAAAATAAAATATAAAAATACATTTATTTTATTGAATATTGAAAAAAATCAAGTGGGAATCGGTCTTGCCCACCGAGGTTTCCGAACCAACTCCAGGATTGTAGGTCAACGAGAAATGCAATTAGTTACTTATAAAGGTGACAAGCAAGTTTGCGGAGGAGAGCACTCATTTTGTATGAAATTAACTACAATATAAGTTTGTAATTATTTATTTCTATGAAATACCTATAATATTTTACTTTTTCAGATTTTTTCTTTATACTCATATTGTAAGTTGTCGTTTTGTGTCTACAGCAAGTACCATAGGTTTTGATCAGATGGAGAATTTCAAACAAAATGCAGCAAAATCGATGGATAAATGCTCATACTTTTTGATTGGATCGACTTGGAAGCCTTTCTCCTGAACCTGTGCTCATAGGTACGTAGAACTAAACTTTTATATTAATTTTTGCTTGTTACCTCCACGCGATCTTAAAATCAATGGTCTTGACAGATGGACAGACGGACAACAAAGTAATCCTATAAGGGTTCCATTTTTTCCTTTTGAGGTACTGAACCCAAAAAGGAAAAATTAATCAGGCCACGAAACTACGCCTTCACAATTTTGAATGATTACTCCAAATCGTGAGTAAAACAGTATTGGGCAACATTTCACAAAACGCTTCTATGCTACGCTACGCTATGTACTACGACAATACCGTGACAACTATCAAAGACAAATACTTGTTATCTTATGAATAATGCCGATTACGTTGAGCAAACACACCTACCAACACTTTAGTGCATTTTTCATATATTGTTATGGTACACAGGGCGTGCAAAAAATCAACTATAATATAGTTATTTCTATTATTATTTTTTTTAGGTTCGCGGTGTATTCTATACAGAGCCGGTTAGGCAGAGGGAACCTAGTGTTAAGACACTTCGTTCCCCATTTTTCTCTGAAACTTTTCCCATACGAAGAAATGAAAATTAAATATTACATTTCCTCGTATGGGAATCGAATCCACAATCTGTCTCGTTTACAGTCACACGCTTGTGCCCCTGCGTCATGACTGGGCTCAACTCTATCTGTATTACTTACTCATCAATAATGTATTAATGACAAATTAAGTTTAATGTGATCTTTATTTAACAGAGCCTTTTACAGAGATTTGATTATGCCTTTACTGAAAACTTTACTGTAAATACTACAATTCGTTGGCAAGACTGACGACCTGATATAATAGAAACCTTTAATAATTATGAAATCGATATAATCAGGCCGTCAGTCTTAAGTCATTATAAGGTAAAGTCACTATAAGGTAACGATTCAATTGCAATTTGAAAAAAATATTCTAATATTGTAAAATCAAATTAACGTTTAATATTACCTACTATGTAATATTAGTGATATATCGATGTAACTGCTTAAATTATTAGCCGTCGAATCTTGTCAATGCATATAAGAATACTTTAAGCATTGTTACGTAAATTACGCAACTGGTACTCTCCGATTTATTAAGTACATGACAAGTTTAGCGTATCAATCGAAAAAAGTGGGTACATTTTGACACAGCCTGTGCATGCAGACGGCGCGCGAGTCACCTAGATGTCGCGCCTATTGTCGGCCGCTGGGTGAGCCGCTACCTCACCATACATTACCTCACACTTTCAATATTGGGTTACGAGAATTTTTCTTCAAGGTCCCCTTTTAGGAGTAAACAGAGCCAGTATAAAGGCCATCACTAGCAACAATGATACACAGTTGAGGCTCAGTGACTCGTGCGAATATGTATGCACCTACCGCCGTTTTATTTTGTAGTATATTAGGTACGTACCAACATATTAGGTTTTTTTTTTCAATCACAATAAAATATTTTTTTTGTAAAATTTACTGATGTGCAATTCCATTAATTTTTATTTTTATTTTAGGAGTCGTTGTATGTTACAACATACAACGGGAGTTGCCTTATAATGTAGGGCCGAACGATCCATTTGCCGTGGAAGTAAATCCTAATTTCAGCTTTGAACCATCTCAACGACTATTTTGGGGCAACGGTCAAGGAAGCAATCAAGTTGGCGGAAATCCAAGCCTATGGACGAAATTGACAAATAAATTTCCTTTCTTAGAAAACATGTTTGGGCGTATGGAGCTACCGACACAATATGGAGTACCTCAACAACAATACGGTGTACCTCAACAACAATATGACGTACCACAACAACAATATGGTGTGCCTTCAAATTTTCAACCACTATATTATAATAGGGAGTATCGCCAACAGTTGTTTCCGGCCGGCCGCGATGTTGGGCTGACGGACGACGCTGTGATCGTAACGCCTCCGCATATACCTATAATCCCACAGCCAGCACCACAACCCATACCTCAACCTGCTCCTGAGCCTTCCCCTGGGTACAACTACAATAGACCTCAATATAGACTGGAACTGCCACGAAAATAAGTTCTATTATTACATTTTTATGTATGTATGTGTTTTTAATTTAACTTATGAGCTTAGTACTAAGGAGCTTTTTAAGAGTTCGAATATGATAAGGAGGCTTGTTTAACAGTATTATGATTATATGTGTTTAATTAAATAAAAATAAGATAAAAACTTGTTTGTGCTTATTTTTTTAATTTTTTATTTTTAGAGGACCCTTTTGTCTTATATTTATTCAAGTTAGTGATGATTTAATATTTTAGTAAAATTGTACAAGAAAATATATGATAATAACATTTTGCTTAAATGACTAAATAACAATTTAATAAATTCATTAATTAGAAACGGAGGCATATTGATCGTAATATCCTTTGCCATAGGAATCTACGCCGACGGATGTGCTCGCAGATACCGAACGACCTACAACGGGCCCAAATTGACGGGCAGATTCACCAGCACTGAAAATAAGAAATAAATAATTATATTATTTACTTATAATAAAAATTATATAAATATCCTCCTTAATAATATTATAAATGTGACAGAAGGAACCTATTGATAGGAAACTCGTCGGTTCCCCACTTACCGCCAAGTTTTAGAGACATTGCGTGTTGAGTGGCGGAACTCTACGCCGCGCTTTGCCTCAGCACCAGGGCGAAGAAATGGAAATATAAAATTGAATAACTAATTCATTTCTTCGAGTGGGGATCGAACTCACAACCAATCACATTTACAGTCACAGTTTGTGCCCCTGCGTTACGACGGAAAGTTGTGAGGATGGATGTTTATTCCACTTTCCCGTAAAAAGTACTGATATGATGAAACTTTACAATAATATAGCTTATATGTACGTCTGTGTAACACATTTTAGTCGCTAATTTATAACGAAATATAGTTGATTGTTTCGATAGCTTATAATAAAATTTAAATATTACTTTGGCCTATTTTTCGCGCTCTGTCTTCTGTAAAAATTAATAGGTACTTTATGGTCAACCCAGAAACCTAACAACACCTATGCCCATTAAACGTATTTTTTTCAAATGAACGTGAGGATAATGCTGGTGGCCCAGCTTTACAGCGACATCGGTTGGAGAGGGTGTTCTATCCTTAAGAAATGGCAGCACAAACATACACTGCGTAGCTAGAGGATAAGGTAAAATGTTTTGAAAAGAAACGTTATAGACGTTTAAATAGTATAAATTATAACTAAAAATATACTATGTACATATTGTAGTATTAAAAAATATATATATTTTTACTAAGTACCATAGCGTTAAGCGTCACATACTTTTTTTAACGTCACTTATCTAAGAACTCTTGGGCTACTGAGACAAAACTAACGATACCTCAATTATGTAAATGAGGATTCAGTGGTTCTGGAGATATGAGGTAATAAAGAATATTACATGACCCTCCCTTAGCAGTCGGGAAATATAGCCTCAGTGTTTTTGCCTTTTTAAGATTTTAGGCACATTTCTGCTTAAAGTGAAGTAAAATTCACCTTTGATTTACTCGAATTACGTCGACTGTACATTTACTGTACATTTACGTCGACTGTACACAATTAATTTTATAAATATGTATTAATTTTTAAGCTAATTAGGGTAAGGTGGCCCAAGTGTACACAATCCCCAAGAGTATTTTAAATTGAACTGATGTTTACAAAGATTGATAGCGAATCGTACGCACTTCACTTGTGTGTGCCACCGAACTAGGGCACTATCATAGAAATTGCAAAAACAAAATATAAAATTTTGAATATAAAAGATAAGTTTTTCGATATTTTTCTAATATCTTTTAATAGTTTCAAACAAATGCAGCATATGCACGTAGCCAATGGTCACGTTTTTTATTTTCAAATTAAAATACGTATAACATGTCATTGCTGGTAAATTGTGTAGTTGTTGTGTGCCAATATCATAGTGATTCGAAACTAAATCATACCGCGTGAGTGCGTGTCGACCACTGAGATTTACTTCGTTTAGATAAACGTCTTTTTATTTTCATATGGTTTCTAGTAAAAGAAAAACCAACAGAATCAATCGTATTGGAACTTGGACGGAATATAGTATATGAAGAGATCCAAATATGTATTACCTCCATGCCATCTACTGCCATGCATTCTGACAATAAAAAACCTTCTGAAATCCCATAAGAATCCCAAAAGAAAGACCTTCGAAAAAAAGAAATAAGAAAGAAGTAAAAGAATTAATCAAATAGCATTAAATACCCGAAAGTTGTCAAACGCATTAAAAGGGCCGAGATAAATACTGATTGTTCTTATAAAAAGAAACTAGAAGATGAAGCAGAAGCTATTAAGAATAAGACCGCCAAGAAATTCTACAAAATAAAAAAAAGAAACAACTACAAAACCAAAAAAAACCCCACCAAAGAATAAGAAAAAATTATCCATATTTTTTTATATCCATATTTTCTTTGGTGTATTTTTTGTTGGGTTTTAAGGAAGTCTACTAAGTGCCTATTGTTTGACGATTGGATCCAGTGCTGTATTTGCACTGTATGGTGTTATAATAACATAAATGTACATCATACATCGGAATTGGGATCTGGACAAGTGCCATTTATACGACTAAATTATCGTGCGTATTTTTGTGATATCATACACACTCATGACGACTGCCATGCGAAGTCTTGTGGAAAAGTAAATACAAGAGTGAGCAATTGTTCTTGATCTTAATTATAATAATAATTAAAGAACGAACAATTTTCGTTTAAGACGCACGCACAGCCGTAACCACTGTGCGTAGAAGCGTGAAATTTGGACAGATGTTTATATTCATAATCTGGACATCCACTAAGGGATTTTGAAAAATTTTAACCCTAAAGGGATGAAATAGGGGTTGAAAGTTTGTATAGATTTTTTTTAAATCGGCACCTATTTTTATAAAATTAGAAATTCTGACTTTTAAAAATATTTCATTGCACACGTGTTTTATGGTTTTTTAGAATTCACCCCCTAAGGGGGCAAATAAGCGGGCGAAGCCGCGCGCGCCCACTAGTATTTTATAAAAGCGGATTAGTTGGTCATTGAAATAAACATTTTGAGCAATGAAACCGTCATTATTTGTCTTATATACTTACCCTACTATTTATTCCAATATTAATAATTTCTTTTGGTTTACTTATTATTCTTTGTTCATTTAAAATAGTTAGAGGTATTATTTTTAATATAAACAATTTTCTTTAGTTATGTTTATTTATAATTTTAAATAAGTAAATATTTTTTCTATTATAAAGAATTTCCCTTAATGACTATAACTTATTTTGTTTGTTCATTTCAATTACTCCGGTATTATTTATAAGATTAATATTTTTTTTGCCTTCCTCATATTTCTACTTATTATTCTTTTTCGATTTATTTTAGTTATTTAAGTTTACATTTTCTTGCTATTTCTATTGAAAATTAAAAATATATTACATAAAGATTTGTATAGTTCAAGCAGGCGAAGCCGCGCGGGTCCGCTAAATAAACTACTTAAGCCGTCAGCCTATGTGTTTCTCATTATGTTTCTTTTATTACCTTATAATTTCAAATCACGCTAGGGTAACGTGAAGGTGAAATTGAAGCGTGATTAGCTTAACAGATGTTTTTATAATGGGGTGCAATAAATGAATAATACTACATAACAATTAAAATATGTTTATTAGTATTTAGTACCGAAAATTAATTATAATAAATATATCTTCCGGCAGTTGCACGGCGATGCGCAGGCTCAAGGCGGCGCGCGCTTGCAACTGGTGGAAAATGCGTCTGAATGGATGAGCCCACACCATGTAGTTAATTTAGTTCCTTAGAGAACTATCAGTTAGTGCCTATGAAAAATAAAACAAAAGGTTTAAAATGAGTGATGATTATCGTCTTTTTTCATTTTATTAACTGAATCGGAATGTGAAGTACATTTATTTAGTAAAGCAAA
>DWMY01001919.1:0-13083 GCA_018249775.1 Heliconius hecalesia formosus
TTCACACTAGTTTCCTTCCAATAGGGGCCGTCACTTACAAGCAACTGCCCCCGATTGACACAATTCCACTGCTTTTATAGTTATTTTCCACCTAAATCTACCCTCTTTTACACGAGTACGCTAACAAAAACTTAAGAGTTTGTTTGGTCGAACGCGATAATCTCAGGAACTACAGGTCCAAACTGATATAGCCTTTTTGTGTTATTGTATAGTACTTCAGATGATGTAATATAGCACACATACTATATTACTTCGCGTCACGTATCATATTATGTAACTCATAGTTATTTGCACGTGACTATGATTTATGAAATTTGGCACGTAGACCCTGACACGTGAGAACTTAGAATAATAAAGGGAAAACATTAAAAGTGAATATGTATAGGTATTTTGTTGAAAAAAATAATTACAAATGTATATTTGTAGCGCACACGCCGCACGCCGCAAGTCTCATTATCAATACCTATAGGATATTTCCCGTAGACCTACAATTATGAAGTTTATCAAACTTTTGCATTAATTATACTTCCCGTTGACTTATAAACCTGACATTGGTATCCTGAAACCCTCGGTGGGTGAGTCCTTCTATCACTGGACTGGTTTTCTTGTAGTGATATACAGATAGATACAGATAGCTGTTTATAACAAAAAAATAAAATTATAAATGAATAATAGAGACCAGTCCTGGCGCACGGGCACAAACAAGCATTTGACTGTAAAGGCGTCGGGTTGTGGTTCCGATGCCCACTTCGCTCTAGTAACGAGGCAAAATGCGGCGTCGAGTTTCGCCACTCAATACACAATGCCTTCAGGATTCGGTGGAAGTTGCGGAACTACTCTACGATGTGCAGGATACAGTGTGAAGCTAAAAAATATATATTTTATTATAGTGTATCGTTTCGGGTATCCACGTCAATACGCAATATCTCTCAAATATCAAAAAGAACATTTCAGAAACTTATTACTAGGCTATATTTCTGTGAAACCTTCTAAAAACATACAAAATCACCAACAAATTCATCTCCAGGGGCAATCAGAGGAATAATAGTGGAGCCAGCATCACGTCGATTGGAACCCGTGGAGGTGTTCCGTGGGGTGCCCTACGGTGGGAAACCAGCACGGCTTGGTGCTCCGCCGGCTGCGCCCACGTGGCCTGGAACCCGCCTTGCAGATACATACGCTCCGGTCTGCCCGCAACGATACCCGGATATAACGAACAAGTTGGTTACGTTTTGCAGTATATTAAGAAGAAGTTCTTTTATAAATTTATATTATTATAATTTTTTGGTTTGGTAGTAAAATATTGTTACGACAAAAAATTGTGCATAGTGCCATACCCATAAAATCTCAACGTAAAACATAAATAAGATAAAAATATCTTTTTTTCTTTAAGAAAAATATCACATGACATTAGTGCTTATAGTATGTTATAATCTTGTATGAATGTTTTCATGTTGCATCATGAATATCTTAATGTATCTCACATTTATTTTCAGTTTCACGCTTTTTTGAATGACGCAATTCAACGCCGCGCTTTGTCTACCAGAGCTGATATAAATATAATTTAAATACATATTTCGTAGTTGACTGTCAACCTGCTCCATTGGGCCACAACGGCCTCGGCACTGATATTCATTTATCAAATAGGTTTGTTATTGATGACATTTTACGCCTAATTTAATGACATCAATGACAGCATCGCTTCCGTACACTCGGTGTAATGACTAACGCATACAACATACATTTATTTAACAAAATATATATTACGTTTGAAATATTAGTTCATTTAAAAGTCATATTTAGTGGCTCTTTATCGATACCGTGATATATAATTTAGTTTATCATTAATTCATATTAATTACCGGGTTTATTTTTGCAAGGTAATTGTTTTATATACTATAAATCAATCGATCATATTCAGTACTTGTCTGATTGCGAAAAGATGGTTGTGTGTTCGAATTTCATTTAAAAAATGCTATTTTTTTAGTTTACAATGGATTTTTCAGTTTCACGCCGTATCCCGTAAATAGCAGATTAAGCACAGATCATCTAAGCCCTTGTTTAGAAGCCGCTTTCAACTCTGAGATCGATCATGACGCTCTCGAGATCGATCTCAGATAAAAACGAAACGAAAAAGATATTACGTAATGGGAGGCGGAATTCAACACCTCATTCTCACCAAATAGAAAATAACGTATCCTTCTGTCTTTCCGATCTGATTCCTGCATTTTTATGTCAACAAGAAATGTCTCAAAAATTGCACGGAAAGTGAGGATTGGAGTATTTAACAATAACTCTTTTATATGCGGAAAACAACGTGAAGTTAAATACAAAATCTTATATAATAATTACCAAAAACAGGACGGCTGCTCTGTCAAAGATGCCGCTAGGAGTGTACAAGGAGCTGCAAGCTGCCATACCGATGCTAGTCAACCAGAGCGAGGACTGCCTCTACCTCAATATATACGTGCCCGGTAGCGGTGAGTGCTAGTTAATATCACTAATCTACTAAAGTAAGACGCGTAGGAAGTTATCATCATCGAAAATTAATGAAGCAATATATTAAAGTAAAAAATGTAGTACATTGTAAACACATATATGGATACCATGGACCATATGAAAAAAAATCTATATCTTCCATAAGTTGGAATATAATTGAATTAAATTAAGAAGGATAATTTGAATATTTTAAATATTATCCAATGCCAACACGCAACTTGTCAAGTACATGATTATATTGATAACATCCATTTTTTAAAGTCATTTAATTACGGAATATGCTAGTTCATAACTGACTTTAATAAAATCTATTTCCTACCAGTACAGCTGTGGAGCCAGCTGTTGTGAAGTTCCTAGTACACAAATTTTGACCTAGAATGCAAAAGTTACTAGATTTACAATATTAGTTTCTCAGTTTACTTAAAAAGTGAAGGCAATAGGAATATTAACAATTTGTATATTTATTATACTTGCTTAACATTCAAATTAATGAAATCGTCATCAACTTTAAAACGTAAGCAGAATAATTGTGTATTTCTCGTCTCTTTGAGTAATCCTCACACACATTTTCTACACTTCCCAACTTACCTATGTTTATGCCAATTTAAATTTTCTAAGTATAGTGGTTTTAGTAATTATTGTAGTAGTCGTTGTCTGCCATTCATTAAGTAACGGAAGAATTTTATACAGAAGTATACATATCGCACCTTTAGAATAATAGTGACCTTTTGTCAGAAATTGTCCTAAAACGACGCTGTACACAGCAGGGTAGGAGAGAGAACGTAGAATTAAGACACTTGGTTGTTCCACGCTTTCCGCCTTCAAAGGCCGGCGGAAAGCGGTCAACAAGGTCAATTTCTGACAAAAAATCAAAATCATGGTTTTTTTGATTAGGTCACTATAATTCTAAAGGTGCGTTATGTGTATATATATAGATAAAAAATATGTTTTGGGGCAGGTGCGCGCGGCGTGGAGGCGCCCTACGCGGTTGTGGTGTGGTTAAACGCCGCGCACGAGTGGGGCTCCGGCAACACGCTCGACGGCGCCGCGCTCGCAGCACGCGGCCGCCTGCTCGTCGTCACACTTAATTATAGAGTAGGATTGTTAGGTAAGTGCGAGTTAAATATGAGGATCTGCGTTTGTCTGTAAACAACGGCGTTGAACAACGTGTGACACGCGGGCACAGGGTACCTGACGGCGGGCGGCGCGGAGGCGGGCGCGCGCTGGGGCGGCGCGGCGGCGCTGGACGTGGCGGCCGCGCTGCACTGGACGCGGCGCAACATCGCCGCCTTCGGGGGCGACGCGGCGCGCCTCACGCTGGCGGCGCACGGGCCCGCCGCCGCCCTCGCCAATGTCATGCTTATGTTGCCGTTGTCGAAAGGTGACATTTCATGTATTTTTTTAGCTTTACACTGTCTTTGAGAGAGAGAAAACTAAATTGAATTATTTTCATTCCTAGCTCTGGTCCCCCGAGTGGGAATCGAACCCACAACTGTTGCATTTACAATCAGATGCCACAACGGCCTTGTAGTGTGTGTGTGCAATCTTCCCGATATCCTATATATTGTAAAGCTGAACATAATTAAGAGGTTTCCTCACAGGCGAACAAACTATAAACGAACCGTGGAACTAGACAGTCGTTTCATTAACGACACTCATTACACAACGATCAATAGAAGGCACATAATATATAAATAATTGTATAAATAATTATTTAATAAATAATTTATTTATTTATTTATTTATTTATTTATAGATAAATAAATAAATTATTGGCGCAGTGGCACAGGTGTGACTGTAAAAACCGACTGGTTGTGGGTTCGATCCCCACTCGAGGAGATGAAATATTTACTTAAATTTATATTTCCATTTCTTCGCTCTAGTGTCGAGGCAAAGCGCGGCGTTGAGTTCTGCCACTCAACACGCAATGCCTCCAAAATTCGGCAGAAAGTGGGGAACGAAGTATCTTAACACTAGGTTCCCTCTGCCTACCCTGCTGTGTGCGGGATACAGCGTGAAGCTAATTTAATTTTTTTTTAATTAATAATTTAGTTTTTTTTTTTCTTTTAGAGATGTATGAAATATGTATGATATGTAGAATGTTTCGCTTTTAGAAATTATTTCAGTGTTGCAAGTTCTTACGTATATATATATATTTTTATAAGTTTTTCTAATATAGGGCTTATTAAGAAAACGAATAAAAATTTGATAGGAGCGAGATCCGTCCAAGAGACCGGTTTCCAAAAGACGTGCGTTCAAATCCCGCTACGTAAAAATTTTTATACTTTTCAAAATAAATATTTTTCTTTCCTAAGTGTGGAGAAACACTTTAAAAATGTTGAAAATACTTATAAAATTATTTCAAAATAGAAATAGGACAGGTATATAAATAAAATAAAAAAAAACTTTAAGCCAACTCGTCTTGTTGTTTATCTTTAAAACAGTGGAAAAATGTTGAGTTGTTCACATAAAGTGCGCAGAGAAAAGAGATGAAAATGATTAATTCTTTCGAGGGAGAATCGAACCCACAACCGTCGCATTTAAATACAGACGCTGTGCTCCTACGCCACGAATGAAACAGAAATAAATAAACTGTGACATTCGTAATGAATGCACACAGAGAACTGTTTCACAAAGAGTGTAACGTGTAAATAGTCGCGAGTGTGCAAGATTGTGTATGCATTGCTAAATAGAGTGGATGGCGTTGCGCTTTTGAATCTAGAGCCGTTTTCGTAAAGTGGGACGGTTCAGAGACCGTCGTGGCACTGGGGCATAAGCGCGACAGTTGTGGGTTCAATTTCTATATACTCGTAAGCATGCACGCAATGTTCCGTATTTGTGCAGAAAGCATAGAACGCAGTGTTTTAACAGTAGGTTTTCCTCTTCCCCGGGAAAATTCTAACGCTTAAAATATATATTTCTAGAACATTTTTACGGATTACAATTGATAGTTATCCAATGAACAAAAAAAAATAGTTATAAGTGGTAAAATAATAATTTTGATGCTCAATTAAATGTCACGATTTATTAATTTCGGAGTGTTCTATTATAGTTAGCGAGGCCACTCCTGGTGATTAATGACTATTGTTAACCATATAATATAATTATTATGATTTATATGGAAATAATAAATAAACGCAATTTCACGCTGTATACCTAAAACTATAACATTTTTTCCTTATATTAGGACTGGTGGCCCGTGCACTGCTATTGAGTGGTTCAGCGTTGAGTGCATCATCGTTATCGCCTGATGCTGCACTGGCACGTCACCATGCTGCACAGGCGTTAAGGTGTGCAACGGACGGCGAACACTGGTATTGGATACGTTTATGTTATTTATCGTTACTTGATTTATGTTTTGTAGATGAATAGTCGCTAATAATGATATGTCGCTCGGTTATATACATTTCTAAAAATTTAAATAATAATAAATGCATAGTTCTAATTCTCTTGTCCATTCCAAGCCAAAATCATTTGTTCTGTATTGGTAAGTTGGCTATGTTTACTAAAACGGTCATCTTCATAGCAAGAGAAGACTATGTAATATCTGACTCGGATGGGTTTGATCGTTCAGGAACCGCTACAATATAAAGATTTTTTACTTCTAACGGTCCATTACTACTTGCTTGCTGCTGTTGAGAAAATAAAAAAAAACTTAAAATCATGATATAATGCAGCGATATATAATAAACAACACAAAAAACAAACATAAATCACATAATATATATTTAAAACAGGGTGTAAAATCGTTACACAGACTACAGGCATGGGTCATATTTATCAGTTTCACATTGTAGCTCTTGTAGTTCCTAGTGCGATCACTGACTGATCGATGTCCCGTCACATACATGTGGAGAGACTCGATTACTCCAGATACTGACAAAAATAGCAACGTTCTATGAATCTTTGTAAAATTACAGACAACTCAAAAAACCCCGTAACGAACCTTGGTTAAATATGAAAATATCTATATGTATGCAGCAAAAAAAATAATTTTAATTAGTCGACCATCAAAGAATATCACACAACTAAAAATAATATACATATAAAGACATCTGCTTACGTAAATATATCTTATTAAAAACACATTTATTAATTTTAATTTATTTATCTTCACAAAAACTAGAAAGGCAGAGGGAACCATTGCGTATTGATAACTGCTTTTTCTTGTTACCAGAGCGAAGCAATGAAAATGTTTAATATTTCTCCGAGCAAAAATCTACCCCACAACCGTTGTGTTACAGTCACACATTTAAATCAACTCACTAAATAGATAAAATGTAACATACAACAGAGCAATGTAAGAGCAAATGTGAAAATATCTAGAAACTAATAATTCCTCTAGGTTAACGGAATGCATTCGATCACGACCATTATCAGCATTACTCGCTGTGGAACCACCTCGAGCTCGATTTCTTGCCGGATGGGGACCATCTCTACCTGCCAAGGATATTTGGGGGAGTTCAGGGGGTGTAGGAGGACCAGGGGGTGCAGGAGGCGGGGCAGCTAGAGCATTGCACGCTAGTGAAGTGTTCCTAGACTGTGCATTAGCAGTGGTTGTAGCGACCACTGAAAGTTATCATTTCTTCAATGAGGATGAAATCAGACATGGATTTGAAGAGGAGCACAGGCAAGTTGCGTCATGGTTATGTTTTTTTTTTCTTGAATCTTTTACTTCATTTAATTTTGTTTATATTTACATTTTATCGTTTATGTTTTTAAATGTTACTATTCTGGTTTAGTAGATTCGTCAGTCTATACTTTGTCACTTAGTAACGGAGCTGAATATATATTTTTTGTTATTTAAATTACAAGAAATCTTTGTATAATCTACATTATTTAAATGTATATTTTTGTTTAAAATGATTTAAGAGGCCAGTCGTGGCGCACGTGACTGGTTGTGGGTTCGATCCCCACTGGAAGAAATAAATTGTTCGTTTAAAATTTATATTTCCATTTCTTCGTTCTGGTCTCCAGGCAAAGTGCGACGTTGATTTCGCTACTTACCACGCAATGCCTCCAGAATTCAGCGGAAAGTGGAGAACGGAGTGTCTTAACACTAGGTTCCCTCTACTTACCCTGCTGTGTGTGGAATACAGCGTGAAGCTGATTTATTTTTTTATAATGTTTTATGACTAGATTATAATGTATCTTATTTAGTGTGCAATAACAATTTTTTAACTTTCTTTTGTTAACAGAAGTCGAGTCCTCCGCACGTACGTCCGCAACGTGTACCGCTACCACCGCAACGAGATACTAGCGGCGGTCCGCAACGAGTACACTGACTGGGAGAAGCCCATCCAGCACCCGATCAACATCCGAGACGCGACGCTGGAGGCGCTGAGCGACGCGGCGGCGGCGGCGCCGGCGCTGCGGGTTGCGCAGGCGCACGCGCGGCGCGGCGCTCTTACCTACTTTGCACATTTTGCTCATCAGACTAAAGATGCTGATTATCCACAGGTAAATGCTTTAACTATATTTTTTTAATATTTACTTATTTATATTAATTATAAATTATAAAATGATAGCGATTAAGTGTGCTTTAGTGAATATGAGTAGTAACTTTACCGGCTATAGCAACCCTATAATTGAATAAAATAAGCAATAATAAATATTTAAAAAAATGTTTATTTGTCGATCTCTGATTAGGCAGAGAAAGTGTGGAGTTGCCTTCGACTACTCATCACATAATGATTGTAAAATTGGGCAGTAGTGGAGAACGGAGCGTGAGGCTAGGATTCCTTTCTTTACCGGCTACGCTTAAAAAATCATAAATCTGCTTTTTTTCATATGAAACAAACTTTCTTTGTATAAAAATATTAAATTATTGATACAAACCGAGCGTGAACGAATAAAAATTACTTTAAAAATAAAATAAAAGTAAAAAAAAAACACTCGTAGTTAATTCCTCGTTCGTTGACCATTTAACCGTTTTCAACAAATATTGTTGTATAATTACGATTTCTGAATATAATAAATATAAAATGCTCTTGCAAAAACGTTATGAGTTTCATTTAAATTTACTAGAATATGATTTCAGTGTTGAATATAAAATTTACAGCAAATATTAAAGAAAAAATAACGTATTTCAAAAATGAAAGAAATATTTTATGTGTAATACATACATTATATATTAAAGCTGTAAACTAAGATCTGAAATTTCGTGCGAATTATAATTATTTATAAATTTATTTTATTTGCAAATTATTATAATAAATTTTCAATTTTAGATTTTTTTTTCTTAATTCATGTATAAGTTCTCACTTCAGTACAAATTTCATAATTATAGGTTCACGGGAATCATAAAATTACATATCCGCATCAAAATCTATAACTTTTGATTACGTGGCGAATTTTATACACAAATCAAAAAAATATACAGCAAAAACGATGCATAAATGTTATATCTTTTAATTGCAATGACTTAAGAGATTAATTTTTTTATGCTCCACGCTTGTATCCTCCTGGATATTTGATATTAAATTTGAACTTTCTGATTTCACGTGATCTTGAGATAAATAATCTTGACAGACATACAAATGGAAAACAAAGTGATCTTATAATGGTTATGTCTTCTTTTGAATTATGAAACCAAATTTTGAAATATTACGTATTGAGTGAGGGAACCCAGAGCCGTCTAGAAGCTAGCAATAAAAAAAACCAATTAACAAACAATTTTCAAAAGCTTATCTCTTCCAGCGACTAGGCAGCGTAACAGGCGACACGCTCCCTTACTTTCTCGGTCTACCACTCCTCGCTGGCAACTACTCGCGTGCGGACGCCATCGTCGCTGATGCAGCAGTAGCGTTGTTGGCAGCCTTCGCTAAGACCGGAGATCCATCACCTAGGGATACACCTCGAGATCAATCTCGAGATGTGTCCCGAGAACCCGCAGTTGCTTGGCCGCGATATGATTTGAATACACAGCAGTATCTGAGTATAGGTGAGCTATTGGAATCTTGCAATTCTTAGAGGTAAAGCAAAGAAAACTTAGTGTTTATTTCGTTTTCTTCTTGATTAATTCATATATTTTACAAATAATAAATAAATGAAGCTCTCAGTGATGAAACTCTCACGCTTACCTTCGACCTCAATAATATTAAATTACATATTGTGAAGTCATCAAATTTATATAGTATTTTCGATTTTCACCTCAATAAATTATAAATTATTTTATTATTTATATAAATCATAATAGAAATTATGTATTTTTATTATAATTATTTTTTAAATACTTCTTTAGAAATCGTAGAAAAATGAACGTAGCGGGACTCGAACCCGCGCCTCCTGGAAACTGACCAACTATTACCACTAAGCCATACGTTCTCATCAAGCTACGTCGAAATTTTTATACGCTTGTCACAACTTATTTATGTTGTTAGCATCTCTGTAGGGAGTTTATAAGTTAGAGACGATAATTCTTAGTGATTATCTTTGGGTAGCAGAAATTTGTAAAAATCTCCCTTGTTTGATTCGATATCGATTAAAAAGATTTTTTTTTTATTTTATTCGCATTAAAACAGCAATAATTTAAATTTCTTAGCACTATTTTCATAGCTTACCTGTAACAGGTTCAAAACTGCGCGTCAAGAGTCACTATCGAGGGCACAAGCTAGCGCTGTGGTTACACCTAGTACCGCAGCTGCACAGACCCGGCGCCGCGCCGAGACACCATCACTTTAGGGACTCACATCCTGATATGTTTGCCGGTAAGTAACTATATATATTATGTGGAGATATATCAATGGACTCGTTGTCTGTATAATATAACGCGGCGTTGAGTTCCGCCTTCCAACACGCAATGCCATCAGAAGAAGAAGAATTCCGAAAATTCAGAAAGTGGGGAACGGAATTGTCTTAACACTAGATTTCCTTAGCTTATCCTGTTATATACGGGATACAACGGAGAGCTAACAAACAAATGCCTCTATTATAAATTGAATTTTAAGGAAATATTTATCGTAAAATCTACTATGTCCTTATATTTTAAAAATTTTGAAAGGAACAACTATTCTAAGCAGTGGCTACAGTATTCATTTCTAAACTGAAAAGTTAGCTAAACCAATTTTAGTATTTTATCACAACATAAAGAAATAATAAAGTAACAATATTTTTAAAATAAAACTACAATAATCATTATATGAAATAAGTAAAAAATATTATAAAGCGGTGGTAAGTTATTTTGTCTCTTACCAGAAATTTGTTAAACACAGTCAAGCATTTAATATTGGTGATTTAAAAAATTAAAATTATACTTTCTGACAAAATGCTAAAATTTGTCATGTTTTTTACGAAGTCCTCGACGGTTTAGTTATATAAAAAAGCAAAGATAGAGCAGCTTCACGCTTTTTCCAGCATGGCAGGGTGGGCAGAAGGAACCTATTGTTAACTCACAACGTTTCCAACGTTCCACCTAATTTTCAAGACATTACATGTCCTCCTTGTTATCAATAGGCAGATAAAAATAATAATTCCTTCCATCGAGTACGAATAGAATTTTCAACCGTCGCGTTAGTATATATTGAGGATTGAATAGCAGAAGTCAGAAACTAAGATCACATTTTAATGGCAACACTTGTCTTCCTTCGTTTCCTTCGTTCCCGCTTAATGGAGGTGTCTAGTTAGGGAGGTGCGTCATCCGCGCCCATTAGACCCATTTCCTGTCAACCTCATTAAATGCATAAACGTTTTAGCAGTAAATACGGGGCTAAGTTAAGTTACTTTACTAATCTATAGACTAGCTGTTATCTGTGACTTTGGTCTTATAAATAAGAAGAACTTTAAGTCTATTCCCTTCACTTTCCTTCATACGGAGTCTATCCAACACAAAATTATTTTTTTTATTTGAACCGCTAGTCTTCTAAATCTGAAGGAAATCTTCAGCTTTATAATATTAGTATAAATACTCGAATAGAGTTAAGATACGTAGAACGTAGAAAACATAGAAAACTTTGTCAAGACGAGTGTCTTTATCTACGTTACGGAGTCGTTATCTATCTTATATAGATAAGAATTGTTTGTACCTATCGTGATGATTGGTTAATATCAAACAATTTACCACCCTAGATTACTAAAGAGAATGCCTCAGATCTGTGAAGAACCGGAGCAAGAAACGAAACGGTACTTTTTTTTTAAGTCACAAATTTATAGTCATATAATTATTTATTTATTAGTGACAATAATACCTTTATTACCTTTATGTAAAAATATAAAGGCAAATAAAAAACATGTTTTATTTTTTATAACAATTTTATTATTGACCTACTCCAATTAAATATGAGTCACATTTAACATTATAATTCTCGTAAAATAATTGTGAAACAACATTTGGAACGTGTCTAACTGTATACCACAGTTTTAGCAGTTTCCACTTCAGGGAATATTTGTATTTATAATGCACAAGTTTGCTTAATTTTGCTGGATGAAGCGCTAAGTTGGATTTTCTCGTGTAATAATTACTACTATTTATAGGAGTATGAAAAAAGTAATTTGAAAATATTAAATTGATTTCATATCTTTCATTTACTTATGTTAACAAAAGTGTAGAAAGTCTCATATCCCTTAACCAATATTGCATCGACCTACCTGATTTTGTTACCTGATTTTGTTAAAACTAAAACTATTCTTTAAGTTGAAATATACTTAATTTAAATTAATTTCTTTAATTAATTAAAATAATTTTCAGCGCCTATTCAAAGAAATATTTTTTTAGGCGATTGGCGCCTGGTCTGGAATTTTGACTAATATAACTAGCTCGGTACCTAATCGATTGAAATAAGAATTATCAAAAGCGATCAACACGTTTGGTCTCTATAACGCCACACAAGCGTACATATATATGTACATAGACTGATTACCCACGCTTGCGTCGCGCAGTCAATTAAAAAAATAAATGTACATTTGAATATTTTTCATAATAAAGAATAACCTCAATGCAAATAAGATACTTTACCTACACTACAAAGAAAACAAAAAAAAAGAGATAAATTGAGTAGATATTTGTGTGTATGACGCCTTATAAATCGATGAACGTCCGCCGCATGCACGAAAAAGCATGACTCTTTGACACGTTCCAAAAACAAGCGATGAACAGGCGTTCAACTTGTGACGCATCTACTTATTTATTGTTACTTGCAATTCAGCTTCACGCTGTATCCCGCATATAGCAAAGTAGGCAGAGGGAGCCTAGACACCCCCTGCAGGTCTGCCCCCTTTCATGGCATTGCGGGTTGAGTGGCAGAGCTTTTTTTGTCATTTTGTTATAATGTTTTATTACAGAGCAAATCAATTAGAATATCAATATAAACTAAGATATTTCTTTGCAAGTTCTACTCTTTGAAAACTAGAAGCTCTACATAAAATCATTCAATCTAAAATAAGCGATAACATAGCAGCTTAATTTAAAATTCCCATAAATAATACAGTTTTTATGACCCATAACTGTTCAACAAACATTCTTCCAATCAGCAACAAATAAAAGGTTTTCCGTCATAAAAATAAGAGATAGATCCGCCGCTATCACGTCATACGCCTCATATAATAATATCATCGTATTAGCGACACATGAAACGAATCGGAAGGAAA
>DWMY01001920.1:0-13079 GCA_018249775.1 Heliconius hecalesia formosus
TACTAACAATACTTCACACTAGTTTCCTTCCAATAGGGGCCGTCACTCACCAGCAAGTGACCCCCGATTGACACAATTGCACTGCTTTTATAGTTATTTTCCACCTAAATCTACCCTCTTTTACACGAGTACGCTAACAATATAGAATATCTCTAATAAAAATTCAGTAGCTGTGTAATAGCTTATATGCTGAAATATAACTTACCAGTCTCAATTAAACTACTATTTTAATTATCTAAGTATCAGAAGTTTGTACTTTGCCTTTTGAACTCTTTTATAGTAAAGGGGGCTTACATTTTTTTTTTGTGCTCATTTTTAGTAAGCTAGGAAAAATTGCTAAAAACTTCAAGGGACCGTTTGCCAGTTTGAATTATGAAAACAGCAACTTTTCTTTTCCTGTACTTCTGGCTTATATACACTCATTTTGCGAGACACAACACAAATATAAACAAAACTCCATTATATAAAAATATTTTACACAAAATTAATCATTTATTAATGATTTCAAAGAAAATTTTTTTTAGGCATTAAATTTTCATGCTCCTCGAAAGGGCCCACAATCTGGGGCCCACATTACCATCGGTGGCGTCGAAATCGGCGTCACGAGGAGGATGAAATACCTCGGACTTGTTCTGGACGGACGGTGGAGTTTCCGGGGCCACTTTACATCTTTGGCCCCGAAACTGTTGTCGACGGCGGCGGCATTGCCGCGCCTTTTGCCCAATGTCGCCGGGCCGAGCGCCTCAAGCCGTCGGCTGTACACCGGAGTGGTCCGATCGATGGCCCTCTACGGCGCTCCCGTATGCGTGGACGCCCTGGATCGGCAAAACATCGCCCTGCTGCGACGTGCGCAGAGGGTGATGGCCATCCGGGCGATACGGGGGTATCGGACCATCTCCGGTGAGGCAGCGTGCGTACTGGCCGAAGTCGTGCCGTGGGACCTGGACGCGTAGTCTCTGGCGTCGGCCTATTGCCGGCGTCGGGGCCTCGCGTCCGGGGAACCGGCAAGCCCAGCGGGCACCGAGAAGCCGCATTGCAAGTGTGGGAATCCCGGCTGGTGACACCAACTGCCGGCCGGTTGACGATCGAGGCTGTTCGTCCAGTGTTCCGCCAGTGGCTAGCGCGGCGTCACGGCGTCCTAACCTTCCGCACTACACAGGTACTCACGGGGCATCGTTGCTTCGGGGGTTACCTGTGTCGGATCGCCGGGAGGGAGCCCAACGCTCGCCACCACTGCGACGACTGCCTCGATGAGACGGCCCAGCACACGTTGGAGGTGTGCACAGCCTGGGAGTCTCAACGTCGCACTCTGCACGACGTCATAGGGATCGACCTCTCCCTGCCGGTCGTGGTCAAGGCCATGGCCGGCAGCGAGACGTCGTGGGATGCGGTCTCCTCCTTCTGCGAGGCAGTGGTGCTCGAGAAGGAGTCTGCGGAACGGGCGAGGGAGGCTTCTGCCGAACTCGCCATCCGCCGTAAGAGACCGGGTCGCCGGAGAGCGGCACACGATTGCCGTCTTCCGCCCTAATGAGCCAGAGGGCGGTCAGCTTGGGGAAGCTGGCCGCCTACTAACCTGGCCCGAGCAGGCTGTCGAGGGTGACCACACACCCTTGACTCCGTGACGTGCCTTGCAGGCTCCCGCCGCCGCGTTTCGCGGACGACTATTGTCCCCGCGTCTCGCGGCCAGTGGCGGTCGAGGAGGAGCACCGTGAGGTTTTAGTGGGTATTCGGCCTACATCTGCCAGTCCGCGAGTCCCACATAACCGCGCTCGAGTCCCCACTCGGGCCGGTATCCGTAACAGGATTTCCTCACGAAAAAAAAAATACTTATTAAGTTACTTTACTGTACATAATATACAGACATAGATCTAGAATGTTTACGATAACTATAAAAAAGTAATAGTAAAGCTTATTATTCTATATATAATTACTTGCATTACAGAGTGTAATAATAACATGTACCTATGTAAATAATAATTTGAAGCATAGCTGCTATTACATTGTTTTAAAATTGTAACTTTTATTGAAAAGAGCAACGTATTTTAGCTCTTAGGCAACAGAACTGCTCCTTGGACCGGTGGTGGCTCTATATTCAGTTGACAATAACTGACTATTTACTACTTAAATGAAGTATATTTGTATGTATTTGAAGTATATCTAACATTGAACAAAATTGTTTGCTTGGGCTAAACAATTTGATAGACTGGCTGACTGTGACTATTTCACATTACTTGAATCCAGGTCTTCAGAAGAATTAAGTCATGTAATTATAGAATAAAGTGTGTGATTTTGTGTCGTTAGTGTAATTTATGAAATTAACAGAGTTTTGATCAAAGTTTAAAATAAATAAATTGACAGTAATACATTGAAGCTCATAATATCTTCTTACTTAAAAATTTGTAACTCAAACTGCTATTATTATTATTAAAAAAATCACCCTACAAATAGTACCATATAAGTAAAGGAAATAGATCATATAAGATATTAATTTAAATACAAAAATAATAATAAATAAAGAAGATGATAAATCAGAAAAGGAAACTCCATTGGATAGGAATGAATAGAATAATAAAAAAAAATCCATTTATTTATTAACAAATAACTTATACAATTTTTGTTACATCTGATGGTACCCACACTAGGTATTTTTGTATCGTGGGTTCCAATATATAATTTTACAATTTACGTTTTTAATGTTGACACTCATTTACAAGAGATAAACAATATAGTAAAAAAAAAGAAATACCAAATTTGATTGTTATTAAAACAGAAATTGGAAAAGATACCAGACTTGATATGGACAAGTAAAACTGAATGTATATGTATTATAACCTGATGGCAAGGTGCTAATGTGACAGGCTAAAAGTGCACAGGACAGTGGTTATTATACATTGTACTTATAATTTTCTGGAACCAAAGCACAAGGAAATTGTGGCACACCATAATATTATTTTGTTGTATTCTTACATTGTGATGTATCAGAACATCTAATATATCAGGCAGTATTCATTTTATTTTTAGGTTCAATTGTTTGAAGGACCAATTAGTTTTGATTTTTATGAAAGCAGCAGCAACATTTGATAATTATAATGATTAAATATATTTATTTATTAAATGATGGGCTACAAATTCAAAGAGACAACAAAAGGAAATTTTAAAAAGATATAATAATGATACATTTCAGGTATACTGGAAGAATTAAAGGTTTCAGATAAGTAAACAGTAACAAACTTATTGAAAGAATTGAAAATTTCAGATAAGTTAATAATTTCAAAACAGGTTTTTTGTGAAGTAATTTTACTTATATATAATGATTAGGTTTAATAATCTATTATTTAGTTGATTCAGTATGATTTATTATAATAAACATTCTAAATTATTTGAGAGGGTATTTTGATATTACTACATGATACTTTGTTCTAACTTAGAGACGAGCTTATACCATTAAATAAAGATTTTATGATAAAATAGTTAAAGAAAAAATCACCAATAAAATTTTGTTAAACAGTATTGGTAAGAAAAGTCTTATCTCGGTCGAACGGTCTTCAATCAACGCTGTGTGTTTCGAAGTAACATAATATAGCTGTTTTGCATTACAACAAAACAGTTATTATATGTATGAAGAAACACACAGCGTTGCAGCAAGTTTCTTGCTGGTGAGTGAGAAGACTTCTATGAGTGATAGATGACAGCACGTCACCACAGAGAATAGATGACATACGTCACTGCAGAAGTGAAAAAGGAAAGTATTTCGAAGATTATTTGGTAAGTCGACCCATTTATATACGAAAATAGGCGAAATTAGGAGACTGCTACTTCAATCAACGTTGTGTGTTTCTTCATACACATAATAACTGTTTTGTTGTAATGCAAAACGGCTATATTATGTTTATTATTAACCTCAACAAATCTAAACTAAACAGACTTTAACTTGAGAAAAGATTTTTTCATTAATTCGATAATGCCACCCCTGTTTTTTTATCAAACACTTGCACAGACGCGTCACCAAATAGACCAATCTCTATGTTTTCTACAATTGTCACTTGCATTGGTAAATTTCCACTTCTCAGCACATTTCCAATCGTTGATGCCCAGAAATGGTGTCCGTTATGCCTTTTTTTAAAATTGGCAGCTACATTACCATGTAAAGTTAAAGCGAATTCAACTTCTATGTTCATCGTGCTTCGGGTTGCAGATAGAACTGCTGTGGCTGCCTGTCCTGGCTTCAACACCATTTCCATAATACTACTTGTTGCTAGCACCACTGCCTCTGATTTCTCTTCACTCCTACCTCTTATACAGCCACATAGTGCTTGCACTTTCTTAAAATTACGAAAACAAGTTATTTATGATTTAATAAGTCAATATCAATCTGTTGGCAAATACAACATAATAAAATTATTATAGGTGGTATGCGGGCGAAGCCGCGAGTGGGCCGCTAGTTCATAGATATAATACATGTTAAATCTATTAAATACAAGTTTTTTATTAACTTATTTAGCTTAATTTTGTAATGAAAATAAATTTTCGAAACTGAAGAAAAATAACTTACAGAATATTTAGTAAAAATAACTATAACTAGCTTCACGCTTTATCCCTAGCGGGGTAGTCAGGGAGAACGGAGCGCCAAACGCTACGGTTACGTACGTGGAGGACTACGGAACTACAAATATTTAGTAAATTGTATTAAATTTATATTTATTCTATATACGTAGGTCTAATGTTATAAAGTTAACATAAACTTGACCTATACCGATAATATTATACCTACACGTAAGGCCAATATGTAAACTATATCTATATTACGACAATGCTTTAAAATTTATATTAAATATTTCTCATTTTAAACATTTATTAAAATTTATAATTTCATTTCTGCGCTCTGGTGTACGGGCAAAGTATCGGCGTTGAGTTCCGCCACTAAACATACAACGCCTTCAGAATCTGGCAGAAAATGCGGAAGACACCCTTAACACTAGGTTTCTTCTACCAACCCTGCTGTACGCAGGATACAGCGTGAAGCTGAAAAAAAAACTAATTAGGATTTTGATTAGTATATTGTGAATTTCTATTAATTGATAATATAGATTTTTTTTAATTGTGATATTTTATTAAAAACATATATACATATAGTTATATTATATTATAATATAGATTTTTTTATTTTATCTATTAAAAGTATTATTATGTTGAATGTCTCATTGATCTGGTTTTCTTCCTGATCTTAATTGTCCTAAAATAATTTATTAACTATGAACAACAGTCCTTCCTTTTAACTTGGGAAAATAAATAATTATTACTTCAACAAAATAACAGATAACACTTTATTTGTTTATATAATAGTCTATTAATTATTAGTTTGATGTATTTACGCAGTATTGAGAAATAAATCAAAACACAAATCTTAACGCATACTTCTTTACAGTGTTATTCTATCATGAATAGGCTTATCATTTTATATCTCGCGTATATAATAATTTTATTTGCAAAATGTAACGCTAAAATAAATGTAAATATTAAAGTATCGTCGAATAGGGCTGTGTCGGGAGTCAATTTCACAGGTGATCACAAAAAAATAATAACTGATAAAGAAATAAGGTTGTATAACGTGTCTGAAGACAATTTGAAATACGGTGTCAAGGTTGAACTTGGGAAAGCGCCCGATGATATCTTCCTAAAAGATCCTACGCGTTACGGTGATTTATATAGAAAATATAAATGGAATGAAGTGCGAAGAAGTTTGCAAATACAAAGTGCTGAAATAGACGATATAATAAACGAAAATACAGTAGTAACAACCATAGATCATATAAACAACACAACAAGTAAACTAAAGAAAAACATTAGGATATATAAAAATGTACATTTAAACATGAAATCGCTTTGGTCTGATAAGGGTATGTTTGTGGATGATATTCCTTACAGAGTAAATGTTTCAATAGATTTTCAAAAGTTTGTATTTGAAAATAAATGGAGAAAGGACAATTATAAAACAGAAAAAATGACTTTTGGAGTGAACAGCTTTGGTATTGTTAATATTGAACCGGGGAAAGCTGTAACTATGAAACTTTTGGGCAAAAGAACAATCATCATAGCTAAACTTACATACGTCGCTCGACTCACAGGTCAAATTATAACGAATTATGCGAGATTATATGGAAAATATCACTTTTATGCTCCATCCGTATCTAATATAATGAAAGCAGCTAAACTAAGCAATGAAATTTTATCAACCGAATATGTAGAAATTGTGTGCTACACTGATCCATATATTGAAGTTCGTGATAAATCTACAGGGGAAAAGATTCCCATAAAATATCCAAATAAGGCGTTTCGCTACAAGAAAACTATTAAATAATTTTAGAATTTATCGTTTTATTTTATTTAGTTAGTTTTTTATATATAGAGTGAGGTTGGCCATAATGTATCAAATATAAAGCTCAATTTGATAAAGGATAATATTTTAATTATTTAATGTCGATTTAAATGTACTTTTATTAGATTCACATGTATCGATGTAAGGAAATCTTGCATCGCTATTTTGACTCATTTGACAATATAATAATAATATAAGAGGCCGGTCGTAGCGCAGAGGCACAAGGTGTGACTGTAAAATCGACTGGTTATGCGTTTGATCCCCACTCGAGGAAGTGAAGTATTTATTGACATTTATATTTCATTTTTTTGCTCTAGTGTCGAGGTAAAGCGCGGCGTTTTGTTCCGCCACTCAGCAGGTAATGCCTCCAGAATTCAGCGGAAAGTGGGGAACGGAGTGTCTTAACACTAGGTTCCCTCTGCCTACCCTGCTGTGTGCGGGATACATCGTGGAGCTGACCAAAAAAAGACAATTATAATATTTTTATAGCGTGTCTTTAATGCCGTTGCCAAGGAACCAAGTTAAGGAGAAAAAGATACTATTAATCTAAAAAAGAAATTTCCTTTGTGATATTTTGCTATAATGTTAAATATCAAATAAATATTACTGTCGGACCATTTTATAAGAAATTTTATAAGCAGATAAATTAATTATAATAAACCTACAGAGCTCTTTTATCACTGCCTTAAAATATAAGGTTATTTAATTTTATTATCTTACCTATTATTAGATTATAAATTTATATTGATTGATTTCTTAATTAATGGTGTTTCGAGCGTGCCAATGTCACGTTGTATGGAAAACACACGAAGGAAATGGACCGGTAAAAAAAATACTATACACAATTATAGAATACATGTGAAAAAAAGAGATCCAGTTAGAGTACAGCCTTCACCTAAAACAAAACAAATTCACAGTAAAAAAAAATTTACAGTATGTACACAGCATATTAGGTTAGTAATAAATAATATTTTACATGGGTGTTAATTTAAAGTTTAATTTTGTTATGTTTAACATATTTACATAAAAAATTACATAAAGGACTAAACACACACAGTGAGTGGTCACTGACCCTGATCTTGGCTAGATGCACAGGAGTAGAAGCATGCCCAAGGTGCAAGCGACAGATTGTTGTTATAATCGTCCGTTCAATAAGCTTTTATGAATAAAACCAAGGTCGCCTAGAAATATCAGGTTGAATAAATGCTAACCTTTACGGGATTTTGACTCGTTCCAGAAATTATTCCAGGACTTACGCAGATGAATATCCGCAAGGGACATCAGTACTTGGGCAGAATTGAAAAATGATCTAATGTGCCACACTGGATAGCAGATTTAGCGCAGGAGTCTGCAGATTCATTCCCACTGATTCCAACATGACCTGGATTCTACACTAGAGTAACATTCAAACCCCTTAGATGACACGAGCACAATTCTTCACGAATCCTTAAAACAATTGAAAATCCTAATCTACTATGAAACGAGTTTCCCATTAAGGCCATTAGGCAGCTTAGTGAGTCAGTAAAAAAACCGTCTGTTTAATATCGTGGGAATGTGTAAACAGGATTGCTTCTACCAAAGCAACAGCCTCGCCTGTGAACACAGAGGATTCGGGAGGGCATTTAAATTGTAAAATAATTTTGAATTTTGGAATCCAACAAGCTGCACCAATACAGTTCTCCTTCAAGAGCTTCGATGCACCAGTAAAGATGAGAAGGTGATTCGCCAATTGAGATGAACTATTCCCTTAAATCTTGTGTTGGTGCCAGGATCTCCTTTGATTAGGCCAAGATTTGTGACAATAAAGGGAGAATGAACTAGAGCGTTATAAGGTGTAAGGAATTGGATGGATAACATGACAAGGGATTAGGGAGAGAGGTCAGTCTAAGGAAGCTATCAAGCAAATATGGCAATAGTTTGCCTCGAGGGATGAGATCGGCTAACTTAGATAGCTTAGACCACAGAGGACGAGAGTAAAGCTGCAACATTTTACTCACAAATCGGTCAGAAAGAATTGTCGACGGATAGGAAGTGGTGGATCTACACACTCCACCTGCAATGCATTTGTAGGAGAAGACTTCATCGCACCTAGGATAAACCGAAGACATTTATATTGTATTCGGTTAAATTTTTCAGTGGCTACTTTATAAAAGGGGTCTAAAACAAATAATCCATAGTCAATATGACTATGAATTATAGCATTGTACAGCAGTTTTTGAGTATAAAGGTGTGCACCCCACCACACACCAGACACAGCTCTCAAAGCATTAATGCCTTTTTCGCATTTTCTGCTGAGATATTCAGCATGAGGATCTCCATTCAATCGCTTATCAAGTATTATGCCTAAAAATTTTGCATTTTCTGTTAAATGAATGGGAATAGTAGTACACAAAATATTTATATTTGGAATTATTATCTTTTTTGTAAACACTACCGCTTGATATTTATCTACAGATAATGCCAGGCCATGATCAGAGAGCCGTTGGTTAAGATAGTGCAAGGCAGTATTCAAACGATAAGTTATGTCCTCCACAGAATTTGAGCTGTAATAGAGGAACGATGTCATCAGCATACTAAAGGATGTTGCGAAAATTATTTACAGATAATTCGAGATCATGAGTGTATACATTATTCAGCAGCGGACTAAGAGCTAACCCTGAGGCAGACCTTTCCAGACAAGTCTGGGAGGTATAGTAAGAAGCGGATACTTTACAGGTACCGTTCTACCGGTCAGCAAATTACATATGTAATGGGACATCCTCGGCGAAATACTCAGCTGACGCAATTTCTGCCTGAGCACCGGAAGAAGAACATTATCATATGCAAATGCAACATCTAGAAAAACACCAACTAAATACTCTCCTGTGGCAAAAGCTCGTCGAATATCTGTAGTAAAAACACTGAGACTATCAATAGTACTTAACCCCTTTCTAAAGGCAAACTGAGAGGGCGCTAAGATATTCCTGCTTCCACTATCCATTCCAGTCGATTCTTCAAAAGCCGTTCAACAATCTTTGATAAAGTAGATGCTAGGGCCATGGGTCTATAGGAATTAGAATCTGAAGAACATTTTCCAGGTTTGAAGATAGGAATAACAATTTTGGATTTCCATGGATTGGGGATATTGCCTGATTGAAATATAATATTTATCAAGTTTAAAAAATGGTATTTAATTGGTATTTTAAATCCGTTAAGACGTTTACAAAACTCTTCAAAGGAAAAAGAAAGATCCATTTTCTCCGAAGATTCGACCGGCGTGGATATAAATAAATCCTGGGATGGTACAGAAGGAGGAGCCAATTTGTTTGCAAAATCGTTGAGCCAAACAGAAGGGTTATTGGAATTATTACTACTGACATTGTTAAGTGATCCGCGAAATCTCTTAACATTTGTCCAGGCCAGAGAAAAAGAGGAGTGAGGACTAAGGGATTCACAAAAACTTACCCAACCATTTTTTTTCTTTTTTCCAATGCAATTTCTAAACTTCGCATCATTGCATCTGTATTCAATGAAATTCTCCATATTCATACAGGTTGCGTATGACTCCTCGGCAGATGTTCGCCGAATGGCAGGATCAGAGCATTCCTGATCCCACCAAGGATTGAAATGCATCCACTTCTGAATGGAGTAATATTTGGGAATATGTAAGTCAGCAGCAGAAAGAATGGCAGAGATAAATCTATCATAATAAACAATGATATTCTCATAATTACCAGACTCAGGAAGATTGTCCAAAATGCAATCTACAGAGTTACAATACAATCTACTCGTTCCAGTTGGCCTTTTTTAAATAAAACTTATGATGTAGGAAAGGAGAAGGAGTGGGTGGAACTCTATTATTTAAGAAAAGCAGAATCGGGAAATGATTACTACCATGGGTAGATGGTAGTACAGACCATGATAGTTGGGAAGCAAGAGGAGGAGAAGATAAGGAAAGATCGATAGCAGAACTAGGGTTCTGATTAGGATTAACCCTACGAGTCGGTGAGCCATCATTGAGAATGCAGAGATCAACATCATCAATCATGTCTACCAACGAAGGCGAAAATTGATCACAGTAGTAACACCCCGACAAAGTTAGATGAGTGTTAAAATCACCCAGGACTACCACAGGGCTAGGAAGCGAAGAGATAAAAGACTTAATCTCTAGGAAGATGGAAGCGGAAGGATGAGGGATATAACAGAAAGAAAGAAAATACCAAGGACCCTCACAGCAACAGCATTCAACTGTTGACTATGAGATGGGAGAGAAATACGGGAATATGGGGAAGAGTGCTGGATAAGGATAGCACTACCTCCATACCCGTCATTTATGTCCTCTTACGTCATTTATGTCGTCTTAAGAAACCGGTACCTGGCACCCTTAATCGGGAGTCAGGCATCAGCCATGTCTCTGAGAGGACAATAATGACAGGATTATACAGAGAGATAATATGAAGTAATTCGTGCTTTTTAGCACGTACACTTTTACTATTCCACTGTAGGAAGTATAGTGGGGTCATTATGAAGGATTTTGAAGATTTTAAGTAGATTTTGGGCAACGTTGGACGGTAAAAGAAGTTCATCAGCGGTTGAGATTATGCTCATAAGAGCGTCAGTCAAAGCAATTAACAAATCTTTTGTAGATTCTGCTGGACTGTCAGAATCTTGATTAAGGGCACAACCATTAGGAAAGGAAGAGGAACAATTGCTAATAATGAACTGGTGAGCTTGTCTATCGCATCCCTTTGCCATAGGAGCGCGAGGGCGGGGAGCTTGGAAAACTGTTTTACGATAGGATTTAGTGGGAGTAACAGGAGATCTGCTTTGTTGGGATTGGGAGTTCAGGAAAACAGGAGGTGAACACATTTTCAGCAACATCTGCATACGATCGTTGGGCAGATGGGAATCGAGAGGATGTTTCCATGTAGGAAATATACTCTTGTGACATAACGGCCTTAATATTCTGTTGTCTTACATACTCAGGGCACCCCTTATCAGGTGCAAAATGCTTTGATGTTCAATGGATGCAGGTAGCATTTTCCTGTAGAGTGTCACATGCCTCACCAGTATGAGAATGGGAGCACCTATAGCACCTCGGCTTTGATCTACTTTATAAAATGATCAAAACGACAGCAATTAAGGCATTGGATTGTAGGATATTTATTAAGTTCGACGTTAAGGGCAGAGTTATAGGAAAATACTCTTTCAGGCAATTGTTGACCACGTAAAGTAATTACAACAGTTTGAGTTGGAACCCATGTAACTACACCCTCATTTACATTCTTCCGGTTCATTCGTCTTACTTTTATAACTTCTCCGCAAGCAGTAGGGAATATCAGTGAGCCAACAAACTCTTCCAAAGATCATTCAACGGGAACTCCTTTTACAATTCCCATCCTTGTAATATTAAATGTTGGGATTACACAAACATATTTACATAAACTAAGAACAGGATTAACTAAAAACTTATTTGCTGCTTCAGCTGATGTAAACTAGACACTGATTTTATTGCGACCAACATTTTTAACTCCATCATTGACTATATCAGTAATTTTATTAGTATGATGGAATTAACCAAATTTAATGGCTCTTATAGATGTCCCTGCAGATGGATCAGGAGATTACCTTGACACATACACGATATAGGGACCTTTGTCAGTACTGTAAAGAAATCAAACACCTCAAGGCTTTTACAGAACTTATATTTCTTCCAGAGTTAAATACTGTTAAGCTTGTACAATGTCTATCTTAAATTCTAATACAATATATTATTCTAGAGATCCTCTTTATTCTTTCGCTCCAAGTCTAAAAGTATATCTAATTATTATAAAATATTATAATATAGTTATTATAATTTTCCAACTACATAAAGTCATTTTTCATTTTTATTAATGTTCCCTGATGACAGTTCTGTATTAGTTATTTTGAAACATCTTTTTATTAAACAAAGAGGTTGATTTACATTTTTATAATAACTTATTGCGAATATTAAAACTAATAAATATAAAATCATTACAGTACTAATGTAGGATTTTGGGGCTTCGGACATGGAAGGGTGGATCCATACATTTTGGATAGAAGGAGTAGCAGTGGATGGATCTATAATCGTTTTTTTAACAACATTTTAATTAGAGGATGCCTCCTCACCTTGTCTTTTCCAAGACACTATTTATGTTGCAAAATTTACATTACCTCCCCCAGGATCAAGGGGCTCAGGTGGAGGGCCAGGGTCCATTTTAAAACAAAATAACCTAACTATAAAATAACACTAATCTAGCCTATAAAACAACACAACTACTTACTATAACCAATCCTTATTAGTATGGATCTACTTACACTATTACATATTGTTTCCACAAAACAAGATATTTTCACTAACACGTGTGTCAACCAAAACAAACGTCATCGACCTCCGATTATAAATTTAGTATGGCAGCACTATTTTTATTTAATTTTTGTCAGTGACACTGACAGATGACAGCTTACATTCACAATCAAGTTTCTCATTGCAAATTTGGATTCCACGGTCATTCTGCCGATAGTTCAAATAACAGTATTGTTAGCCATTACTTATTGTAAATTACGTGTGTCGCATAATTATTTATTAAAATTACACAGAATAAAACGTCCATAATGTTAGTTTCATTATTATTTTTACTTATATTGCACTAACTATTAACATCACCCGTACCTAAGTATTAAGTGATAAAGTAAGGGAAGT